>ML295243.1:0-97076 GCA_005239495.1 Nicotiana undulata
GTTACTATATTTGACAACGATCGCTTACATTCTTTTAAGGTGTAAATTGAGCGTATCACACGTCCGTCACTTGACATGTGCGTCGCCTCAATACCATCCACATAACACATAATTCGAGGTTTCGAACCATCAGAACCAAGTATGAAATTTTGTTACTTACCTCAATCCACGCAAAACTCTACTCCAACATGCCTTTGCCTCTCAAATCGTTCTCCAAACATCCTGAATCTAGCCACAAGCAGTTAAATATAATCAATATAGGCTAAAGGAATCAATTCCACAAGAAAAATACGAATTTATAAGCCAAAATTTGAAATCGGCTCAAACTCGGCCCCCTAACTACATCTCGAAATCCGAGAGAAGTCAAAAAACCTGAAAGCCCATTCACTCAAGAGTCTAACCATACCAAATTTACTCAAATCTGATAACAAAATCCTATTCAAAACCTCAAAATTCTAATCCAAGAACTCTTCCTCATTTTCGCTAATTTTCCACCCCAAATTACAAATTAGATGATGAAATTAAAGACATAAGCATGGGATTTAGCCAAAATTAAGTAACAATCACTTACCCCAAACAATTCATTGAAAATCTCTTCAAGAATCGTCCAAATCCGAGGTCTCTAGCTCAAAATATGAAAAATGAGTTCAAACCCTCGTTTTTGAAATTTATCACTACTACCCAGTTATTAGCTTTCGTGATCGCGGAACAACAGTCGCGTTCGCATAGAATAATTCTGCCCGGCTCAAAATTCCTCTTTCGCGATCGCATTATCCCAGTCACAAATGCGGAGAACTGCCCTTTTCCAAGCTTATGTGATCGCGATCCACAACTCGTGAACGCGAAGAACACCGAATGCCTCCCCAATTGTCTCACTTCCTTGTATGCCAACGCGATCCACTGTACGTGTTCGTGAAGCACAGGCTTCTCAACTTCCGCGATCGCGTCCCTCTCTTTGCAAACGCATAGAGGAAACAACCGCCCTCAAAGACCCTTCGCGATCGCGGACCCACCCTCGCGATTGCTTAGAAGGAATCCAGAACACAGAACATCAGCAGACTTCAACAATCTTCAAAGTCTATTTCCAATCCGTTAACCATCCCAAATCCACCCGAGGCCCCCAGGACCTCAACGAAACATACTGCCAAGTCCAATAACATCATACGAACTTAGTCGAACCCTCAAATCACCTCAAACAACATCAAAAACACTAACTACACATAGATTCAAGCCTAATGAACTTTGAAACATCCAAATTCTACAAACGATGCCGAAACCTATCAAACCATATCCGATTGACCTCAAATTTTGCACACAAGTCACAGATGACACCACAAACCTAGTGCAACTTCCAAAATCAAAATCCGACCCCGATATCAAATAGTCCACTCCCAGTCAAACTTTCCAAAATTCTAACGTTCGCCATTTCGAGCCTAATTCTATTACGGACCTCCAAATAATAATCCAGGCACGCTCCTAAGTCCAAAATCACCTAACGGAGCTAATGAAACCATCAAAATTCAAATCAAAGGTCGTTTACACATAAGCCGACATCCGGTCAACTTTTCCAACTTAAGCTTTCAATTAAGAGACTAAGTGTCTCAATTCACTATAAATTCTCTCCGGACCCTAACCAACTAACCTGATAAGTCATAAAACAACACTGAAGCACAAAAATGAGCAGAAAAGGGAGAACAGGGCTACAACTCTCGAAACAACTGGCCCGGTCGTTACATCCTCCCCCTCTTAAGAAAACGTTCACCCTCGAACGGGTCTAAAAACATACCTGGAGTCATAAATAGGTATGGATATCTACTTCACATCTCCCGCTCGGTCTCCAAAGTAGCCTTCCCAACTGGCTAACCTCTCCACTGCACCTTCACTGAAGCTATATCCTTTGACCTCAACTTCCGAACCCGCCGACCTAGAATAGCCACCGGCTCCACATCATAAGTCAAATCACCATCCAACTGAACCGTGTTGAAATCCAAAACATGAGATGGATCACCGACATAATTTCGGAGCATAGAAACATGAAATATTGGATGCCCACTCGACAAGCTAGATGGCAAGGCAAGCTTGTAAGCCACCTCCCCAATCTTCTGAAGTACTTCAAACGGCACAATGAACCGAGAGCTCAACTTTCCATTCTTACCGAACCTCTAATCACCCTTCATGGGTGAAAATTTCAGCAAAACCTTCTCCTCAACCATGTAAGACACATCCTGGACCTTCCTGTCAGCATAGCTCTTCTATCTAGACTGCGCCATACAAAGTCGCTCCTGAATCAGTTTAACCTTATCCAATGTATCCTAAACCAAGTTTGTACCCAAACGCCTAGCCTCGCCGGGCTCAAACCAACCCACTGGAGATCTACATCGTCTCCCATACAAAGCCTCATACGGAGCCATCTAGATGCTCGACTAATAACTGTTGTTGTGAAACTCCGTGAGTGGAAAAAACTGGTCCTATGAACCCCCAAAATCAATGACTCACGCGTGTAGCACATCCTCCAATATCGGAATAGTGCGCTCAAAAAACATGTCCGTCTGAGGGTGCAATGTTGTACTCAACTCCACCTGAGTGCCCAACTCTCGCTGCACTGCTCTCCAAAACTGCGATGTAAATTGCGCGCCTCTATCTGAAATGATGGAAACTGACACATCGTGAAGGCGGACAATCTCTCGGAGGTAAATCTCTGCCACCCGCTCTAAAGAATAAGTGGTACCAAATGGAATGAAGTGCGCGGACTTTGTTAGCCAATCCACAGTTACCAAAATAGCATCAAACTTCCTCGAAGTCCGTGGGAGCCCAACTACGAAATCCATGGTGATCCGCTCCCACTTCCACTCTGGAATCTCTATCCTTTGAAGCAAGCCACACGATCTTTGATGCTCATATTTTACCTGGTGACAGTTAAGGCACAAAGCTACAAACCCCATTATGTCCTCTTCATCCTCCTCCACCAATAGTGTTACCTCAAGTCGTGATACATCTTCGCGGCACCTGGATGAATGGCATACCGCGAACTGTGGGCCTCCTCAAGAATCAACTCACATAGCCCATCCATATTGGGCACACAAATCCGACCCTACATCCTCAATACCCCCTCATCCCCAATAGTCACATCCCTGACATCATCGTGTTGAACCATGTCCTTAAGGACAAGCAAGTGAGGATCATAATATCGGCGCTCTCTAATGCGATTGAACAAGGAAGACCGAGAAACCACACAAGTGAGAACCCGACTGGGCTCCAAAATATCCAATCACACGAGCCGGTTGGCCAAATCCTGAACATTAACTGCAAGAGGTATCTCTCCAGCGGGAAGGAAAGCAAGACTACCCATACTCACTGCCTTCCTACTCAAGGCATCAACCACCAAATTGGCCTTCCCTAGATGATATAGAATAGTGACGTCATAGTCCTTTAGAAGCTCCAGCATCTCCGCTGCCTCAAATTGATATCATTCTATTTGAACAAGTGTTGGAGGCTCCGATTATTTGTAAATACCTCATAAGACACACCATAGAGATAGTGCCTCCAAATCTTCAACGCATGACAATGGCAACCAACTCCAAATCGTGAACAGGGTAGCTCTTCTCATGGGGCTTCAACTGGCGTATTACATAAGCAATCACTCTACCCTCCTCCATCAAAACACACCGAATACAGATAGGAGAAGCATCATAATACACTGTATAAGAACCAGAAGCTGATGGTAGAACTAGAATTGGAGTTGTGGTCAAAGCAGTCTTGAGCTTTTGAAAACTCTCCTCGCACTCATCCGACCACTTGAAAGGAGCACCCTTTTGGGATAATTTGGTAAAGGGAGATGCAATAGACAAAAATCCCTACACGAAGCAACGGTAATAACCAGCCAAGCCAAGAAAGCTCCGAATCTTCGTAGCTGAGAACGGTCTAGGCCAACTCTGAACCACCTCTATCTTCTTCGGATCCACCTGAATACCCTCACTAGACACCACGTGCCCCAAGAACACCACTAAACTGAGCCAAAACTCATACTTGGAGAACTTTCATAAATCCTCTCATCCCTCTACCGCTGCAACGCAATCCTCAAATGTTGGGCATGCTCCTCCTAGCTACGAGAGTACACCATGATATCATCAATGAATAAAATGATAAACGAGTCGATATAAGGCTAAAATACACTGTTCATCAGATGCATGAATGCTGCTGGGCCGTTGGTCAGCCCAAGAATATCCGAGTCCCAAATTTTCAACTGGTGATACCTAGACCTCAAATCAATCTTGGAGAACACTCTCGCTCCCTGAAGCTGGTCAAATAGATCATCAATACGTGGTAAAGGATACTTGTTCTTGATTCTGAATTTCTTCAACTGCTTATAATCAATGCACATTATCATAGTACCATCCTTATTCTTCACAAACTGAACTGGTGCACCCTAAGGTGACATGCTAGACCGAATAAACCCCTTATCAAAGAGTTCCTAAAGCTGCTCCTTCCATTCCATCAACTCAGTTAGTTCCATACGATACAGTGGAATAGAAATGGGTTGAGTTCCCGACACCAAGTCAATACCAAAGTCAATGTCCTTGTCGGGCCGCATGCCCGACAGTTCTGCAGGAAATACATTTGGGAACTCCCCCACCACCGGAACAGAATCAATAGTGGGAGCATAAGCACTAACATCCTTCACAAAGGCCAAATAAGATAAATAACCTTTCCCAACCATCCGTTGGACCTTCAAATATGAAATCACTCTGCTAGGAACATAGTCTATAGAACCGTTCCACTCAACCCTCGGCAACCCCGACATCGCCAATGTCACAGTCTTAGCATGACATAGGGACAACCAATTCATACCCAAGATCACGTCGAAATCAACCATACACGTAAAAAGAGATCAACTCTGGTCTCTAATCCCCCAATAGTCACTACACACGACTGGTATACACGATATACAACAATAGTATTACCCACTGGTGTGGATACACGAACAGATGAAACTAGAGACTCACGGGGCATATCAAGATAATGAGCAAAATACGATGACACATATGAATAAGTGGAATCATAGTCATATAATACAGAGGCATCCATGTGGCAAACTGAGACAATACCTATGATCATTGCATCTGAAGCAATGTCATTTGGTCTAGCGGGAATAGCATAGAATTGGGCCTGACCGCCACTTGATTGGCCTCCCCCTAGCTGGCTGAGATCCATCTCGAGATGGCTGGGCGGGTGGTGAAGTAACGGGTTAAAGTCGTAGGCTGACTCCTATGCCCAACTGGACCTCCCAAAAGGTGGGGACAATGCTTTTAGATGTGACCCAAATCTGCACACTCAAAATAGCCCCTCCCTGCGAATGACAATGGGAACTGAAGGGAGCCCCGAGCACCGGCATAAACTGGTAGAAGGACCCGGCATAGATGAACCCTGAGCTGATGGTGCATGAGATGAACTATGAGCTAGATGGGCACTGAGAGATGGGTGACCTTGCTGAGACCTGCATGAACCATGGCTAGATGATGCACCATGGGGAACTAGGCGAGCCATCTGAGCATGCCAGTAAGGACGACCCCTGTCATGATAGAACTGACCCTCAGAAGGAACAATGTTGAATCCACCCTGTCCACGAGGCATCTTGGCCTCCCTCTCAACCAGCTCCTGGATGTGGACCATCTCTATGTGATGAGAAATGTCGAAAACCTCATCAAAAATAGCACCAGACACCCACTCTCTAATCATAAGCAACCGCAGCTGAAATATGAGGCCATCAATGAACCGGTTCTCCCTATCTGTGGAAACCAACCGGACTGCATGACGGGACAACTCATAAAACTTCATCTCGTACTGTGTCATAGACATATCACCCTGAAGAATCTGCTTAAACTGCCTGCACAGCTCCTCTCTGCGGGTTGAGGCACGAACTTCTCCAATAAGAGAACGAAGAACTCCTGCCACGTAACTGGTGCTGCACCGACTGGCATGCGCCTCTCATAAGCCTCCCACCAACTGAAGGCAGCCCCAGTGAACTGAAAAGTAGTGAACGGGACCCTACTGGTCACTAGAGAATACCTATTGTACGGAGAATCCTCTTACACCTGTCCAAGAAGCCCTGGGCATCTCCGACTCTACCCCACTGAAAAATGGAGGCCAGAGTCTCCCGAGTCTCTCTAGTCTCTTTCGCTCATTTTAAGTCATAGTAGGAACCTCTTAGGCCTGAGCAGTTGCAACCAGTTGGGCTGGTGGTGCCCCCAATGTCTGGAGTCCCTGCATCATCTGCTCTAGTGTACGGGCGGCGGGAGTCGGACTACCTCCCCCGGCCTGAGAAGTGGCTGCTGCGGCCAGAACAGAGACCACCTGAGCAAGACTGGTGCACACATTCATAATTTGAGCTAAGTCCTCCTAAAAGCATGGAATCACAATAGGCACGGCTGGTACCTGAGCTGGCCCAACTTGCTCACCCGCAACTAGAACTTGCTCTAGGACTGGGGCAACTGGTGGATTTGCAGGTGCGGCCCTAAGTGATGTGCGAGCTGCACCTCTTCCCCTACTACGGCCTCTACCGCGACCTCGACCTTTGGCAGCCCTAACTGGTGGTACTGGTGGTTGTCCATCCTGTCCAGTAGTGCATGTCCTCACCATATTTGAGAGAATATAATAACATAAGTTTAGTTACCAGAATCAATAGATTCACACGACAAGAATTCAATAATGCGAAGTTTCCTAAGGGTACAACACCCTCTAGAAGATAATAACACACATCTCCGTATCGATCCGCAAGATTCTACTAAACTTGCTCATAACTCGTGAGAGCTATGTAACCTAGGCTCTGATACCAACTTGTCACGAACCAAAAACCAATTATTGTGATGGCGCCTATCGTGGAACTAGGCAAGCAACTACTCAACTATCTTAACAGAGTAAAAACTTTGAAAATATAGACGGAAGTAATTAATATTTAAGAAAACCTTTTTGGAATAGAAATAAACCCATAACACAATACAAGTTATCCCAAAATTGGGGTGTTACCGAGTACATGAGCATCTATGCCAGAATACAGGCTACTGCAATGTCGAAGGAGTAAAAACTGAAATACAGATAAAGATAATGAAGGAGAGTCAAGGCCTGCGAATGCCATGCATCTACCTCGATAATCTCCGAGATCCTGTCTCCTGAATTAGCAGTCTCCGTGATCGAAAGCACCTGGATCTGCACACGAGGTGCAGGGTGTAAAAAATCCAACCTTTGGATTGAAAGATAGTGACGAAATCAACCGGCACAGTATAATACAGAAATAACAATGCAGAAATATAGGCATGCATTCAAGTTCAATAGATAACTCAAAAACAGTAAAATAGATCAAATCTGGACGATATGAAGCATCAAAATTCTTGTACTTCAACATGTCAATGCACATGTTGTATGTGATGCACCATCCTGATAGCCTCATGTTCTCACGCTCTCAAATGCTCAATCTCTCGGTACTGTATATGGCCCAAACATCCCAGGGAAGATCCAT
The DNA here is from genome assembly GCA_005239495.1 of Nicotiana undulata. NCBI lineage: Eukaryota > Viridiplantae > Streptophyta > Magnoliopsida > Solanales > Solanaceae > Nicotiana > Nicotiana undulata. The sequence continues at coordinate 7,514 of ML295243.1, forward strand.
CCCGGAATATATGCATCACTGACCAACAATCACCCAGTACCGAGTAGCGCCAACCCAACCCGTGGAGAAGATCCATCTCTAGGTATATATAGTGCTTCAGACAAGATCCATGTCCAGGGAAGATCCAATTCTCAATAATATTAACTGCGCTCACTGGTGGTATGTGCAGACTCAGTAGGGGCTCTTTCAGCCCATAACTGACACTCATAATCAGGCTCTAGTCCTCACTCAGTCATCAATCTTTCCAGTCTCACTCACGGGCTCACAATGTCATGAAACTAGCCCGAAAATAATGATGTGATGTATCTATAAATAACAACAGAGACTGAGATATGATACGAAATGCATGAATATGACTGAGTACGAAATATTAATGAAGTTAGTAAGATAACAGCAAGAAAAGACCACTTTGGGTCCTAACAGTACCCGGCATAAAGCCTAAACACGATATCTAACATGATGGACGACTCAATTACTTAATCACATGATGAAAACACGCATATAAACAAGATAAAACAACTATAAAGTGCCATCTAATTGTCGAGGTCATAATTTTCACGGTGGACACCCGCACACCTGTTACTTGGCGTGTGCGTCACCTCAATATCAATCACATAACACATAATTGGGGGGTTTCAAACCCTCAGAACTAAGTTTGAAAGTGTTACTTACCTCAATTCGGGAAAAACTCTACTCCAACACGCATTTGCCTATCAAATCGGTCTGTAAACGTTCTGAATCAAGCCACAAGCAGTACAATACAATCAATATAGGCTAAAGGAATCAGCCCCACAAGAAAAATATGAATTTATAAGCCAAAATCCGAAATCAGCTCAAACTCGGCCCCCGGGCCACATCACGAAATCCGACAAAAGTCACAAAACCCGAAATCCAATTCACTCACGAGTCTAGCCATACCAAAATTTACTCAAATCTGATAACAAAATCCCATTCAAAACCTCAAAAATCAATCCAAGAACTCTTCCTCGTTTTTTTACCCCAAATCGCAAATTAGATGATGGAATTAAAGACATAAACATGGGATTTAGCCAAAATTAAGTAACAATAACTTACCCCAATCAACTCCTTGAAAACCCCTTCAAGAATCCCCCAAATCCGAGGTCTGTAGCTCAAAATATGAAAAACACGTTCAAACCCTTGTTTTTGAAAATTATCACTGCTGCCCAGTTATTACCTTTCGCGATCGCGGAACAACAGCTGCGTTCGCGTAGAACAATTATGCCCGGCTCACAAAGTCCTCTTTCGCTATCGCATGATCCCAATCATGACGCGGAGAACCACCATTTCCAAGCTTGTTCGATCGCGATCCACAACTCACGAACGCGAAGAACACTGTGTGCCTCCCTAGTTGCCTCACTTCCTTGTACACGAATGCGATTCACTGTACGCGTTTGCAAAGCACAGGCTTCTCAACTTCCGTGATCGCGTCCCTCACTTTGCGGATGCGTAGAGGAAACAAAATCCCTCAAAGACCCTTCAGGATCGCGGACCCATCCTCGCGATCGCTTAGAAGGAAACCAGAACACAGAACATCAGCAGACTTCAACAATCTTCAAAGTCTATTTCCAATCCGTTAACTATTCGAAATCCACCCGAGGCCCCCGGGACCTCAACCAAATATATCGCCGCGTCCAATAACATCATACGAACTTAGTCGAACCCTCAAATCACCTCAAACAATATTAAAAATAAGAATTGCACAGAGATTCAAGCCTAATGAACTTTGACACTTTCAAATTCTACATACGACGCCGAAACATATCAAACCACATTCAATTGACCTCAAATTTTGCACACAAGTCACAAATGACACCACGAACCTACTGCAACTTTCGGAATCAGAATCCGACCCTGATATCAAAAAGTCCACTCCCAATCAAACTTTCCAAAATTCCAACTTTCACCATTTCAAGCCTAATTCTACTACGGACCTCAAAATCACAATCTGGACACGCTCAAAAGTCTAAAATCACCTAACGGAGCTAACAAAACCATCAAAATTCAAATTCAAGGTCGTTTACACATAAGTCGACATCCGATAGACTTTTCCAACTTAAGCTTTCAATTAAGAGACTAAGTGTCTCAATTTCACTCTGAATTCTTTCCAGACTCGAACCAACTAACCCGATAAGTCATAAAACAATAGTGAAGCACAAAAAGAAAAACTTTGATGAAAATGTTGATATTCACAAAATCTGTTGAATTATTTTTTTAAAGTTGATTACTTCATATATGTAGTACCAAGCCAAGTGAACTTCAGAATAGATTTAAACAATTTGAAGCGTGTGTTTTTCAATATTTCTTAAAACGTAATAGTCACTCTAATATTGTCCTTTTAGACTTATTTTATGAATTAAACGTGTTAAATAATTTAAACTTACTTACGAGCAATAATGTCTTAAGAAATATTAAATGAATAAACGATATTATTAATTAAAAAATATGATTAGAAGAAATCGGTTGTAACGAAAAATAACTTTGCATCTCACAAAGTTAACAAAAATAGACTTCAAATAAATTAGATTTTTTTTTAAAATTTAAGGCCTCCATTAAAATTTGACTTTAGGCAGTTGAGACGCCCGTGACGCCACTAGTTGGTATGCGCTTGTCATAGCGTAAGGAGATCACGCGTGAAATGTTTTGATATTTCTCATAGTAAGAGGAGAAAACAGTGATATAAACATTCTTTTTTTATGGGAAGGTTTTGAATGGACACAAAATTTAATATTGTAATTTGACTTATTTATTATTTTAGTGGTAAGCATTACATCAAAACTTAGATTTTTAATTGTTAATAAATTTGACTTCAAATTGTAAAAGTTGTTAGAATGATATTATTAGAGGAGTGGTACAAATACTTTACAAAGTCCGCAAATTGATGAGGGAAAAAAAACAATGTTAAAAGATTGAAATAGATGAAATAATTATGTATTTATAATATGTGAAGGAAACCCATTGATTACAATTGGAAATTGCAACTTAATTAAGCATGAATTAAACAAATGATAAGGAAAACGTTGTACACATGTTTCTGCTAGCAACCAATTGCATTGCCAACTAATGAGTTTGGATTCGCCTTCTAATTCTACTCGAAGTTATTACTCCTTTGTGTTTCAATTCAGCTGAGGTAGTTTGATTCGGCATCGTGTCTAAAAGACAAAAAATACTTTTTGAAACTTGTGGTCTTAAAAAAGATTAAGGGGTAAAAATTATGTGAAGCCATGACGTTTGTGTGATTATAAAAGTTTATCGTTAAGGATAAAGTGATAAAATGAAAAGTTTAAAGTTTGCCATCTTAATTAAAACAGAGGAGTAAGAAACAACGACCGGATGTGTCAAAAAAGCACATTGTCAAGTAATTGCCCTATTTTCCAATCGTTGTTAATTGTTCAAAGCATTCTTCTATTAAATTGTACGTGGATAGGTTTATTTATTTCCAAAACCTGACCAACGTATCTTCATTGAATAACCTTTACTAGTATACGTAATGGGGATAAAGGCATTTTCTTCCTTCAATTCCAATGGAATGGTAAAACCAACTTGTTAGATTACTTGAATGTTAGACATTTTAATCATTGAATTGTCTTGAAACGTTACGTGCGGCCTAGTCCTACTTTGAAATGTAATTAGCACGAGTGAAGAATATTTGTATACCAAACACGTGTAAAATGTAAGCATCCAAAACCAGCAAAAAGGGTCAAAAGTTCCCAGCCCCACCCTGACACAAGTCAATTTCGCAGCTCTAACGCGCTAACGTTTTTACTTTCTCCAAATAATCTTCACTTTCCTCTTGCTATCTCACCCCTTTCCATTTCTTTTTTCCTTGTCCCCCAAGCTTAAATTTTTCTTATCTCTTTCCAAAAAAGAATTATTTTCTCTCTCTCTTTTTTAATGCCACCAATATCGTCATCTCATTCCACAACCACCCAATATATATACCCCTCATTATTCAAACTCTCTCCTAACTCTTTCTATACGACTAAGAGTAATTATTTCAATTCTCCCCCCCAGGAAAATCAAAGTGAAATTCAGTTTTTTGGCCATTTGGTTATTCCGAGAAAAATGCTGCCTGATGTATCAACTTTTCTAGAGGGCACAGAGAAACTAACGGAAGAGCTGAAAGTAAAAGAAGAGTCATCTGTGGATGATTTGATTCAAGAAGATGAACCTAAATGTGAAGAATTAGATGATGATGATGATGAAGAAGAAGAAGAAGAGGATATTGATGATCATCACGAGATTGAACTTGTTGATGCTAATGATGAAGATTTTTCTTTTATATGTGGAGTACTCACATCACCTATAGCAGCAGAAGAAGCATTTGATAATGGTCATATCAGACCCTTTTTTCCATTGTTCAACAAAGATCTTCTCTTGTCTGATATTGACTTTGATAATTTAAAAAGTCGGCAGCCACCTGTCAACAAAGTTTTCGTGGAAACAGAAGATAATAATCCATCACCATCATCATCGAACGAGAAGGAAGAAATCTCAGGACCGTACTGTGAATGGTCAAAAAAAGCGGTCGAAGCAAATACAAATCCAGCTGAGGGTTGCAAAAAGAGCAATTCCACTGGGTTTTCAAAACTTTGGAGATTCCGAGATTTCATTCGTCGGAGTAACAGTGACGGAAGAGACGCGTTCGTCTTCTTGAACCCTACAACAACGTCGAAGAAAGAGACAAGTGTTAGTGATGAGGTTAAAGTCACGCAGAAGAAGAAGAAGAAAGTTGTAAAGAAGAGTGAAGCAGTGTTAGCACATGAAGCTTATATGAAGAGTAAAGCAAGAGATGAAGAACGCCGACGATCGTATCTTCCTTACCGGCCGGAGCTCGTCGGGTTTTTCACTAATGTGAATGGTGGATTGACCAGGAATGTACACCCATTCTAAGGTGGTTGAATGAGTCAAAGTTATTTTATTTATTTATTTTTTCGTTTTGACTGGTGGAAATATTTTTATTTTTTATTTTAATGATGTTGAGTTTGACTTACTTAGATCGTGAGCGGCTAAGTAATGGCTACGAGTTGAAAGTTGGTTTTTGTAAATACTCATTCGACTTTCTATGTGATTATCTCTTAGATTGTCTGATAATTGTTAAAGAATTTTTACATTGTAAGTTCATATGAAGTATTAAACCTTCCTTTTCTTTTAAGCTAATTTTATGTTTCTACTTGTACATTTTAATGAACATTATTGCCTTCGTGTGAAAAAAATAAGAAGTTTAATCACATGCACAACATAGCTACATGGTATTTGGAACCAATAATGGCACGTAGTGGAGTAGTACGTACTCCGTCATCTAAAAGTCTCAATTTAAATTTTCTATAGAATCACCTTTGTTAGTGAGTGCTCAAGAACGACCGGAGGATAAGACCTAAGACCGTCAAAGCAAGGGCTTTAGGCCATCAAATATTTGGGGACCCTGTATTTACTAGTAGCATGTTTATAAATTAATATTAATTTTTAAAAGAAGTGAGCATGTTAAAGTAAAAAATATGAATTTTTAATAAAAAAATAAAAGAAACCTTTGGTTTGTTATTGATGCAGATCGTTGAGATTTGAATAAATCGATACATATGAAGATATCTTTGAATTTTTATTAGTAAAAAAAAAAAAATAAGACCAGTAAATGATAAGAATATGCAAATACATTGTCTTATCTAGGAGAATTCTATAAAATCTAATAGTAACTCTGTTATTGATGGTTTAAATTTATTTTTGAATCAATAAAAAGACATTTCTTGAATCAAATAAAAATCTAATAGGAACATACATGCATTTGCAGTTAAATTAAAATTATAAAAATCTTACATATGATCAATAACGCCTCGCTAAAAAAAAGACTATCCGTTGAAAATGGATTATTAGAACTAGATTACAATAAAGTATTACGTAATAACTATGCATCTCAAACAGTTAAAAAAAGTATACTTCAAATAAACCATATAGGAAATTATTATTTTTAAAAAAGAAAAACAAAATTTTGCATCCTATAAAGATTTGGCTTTAAGCTACCAATAATATTAAGATGCCCTTGGAAATGCCTTACCCCCAATATGGAATTTTCAGTGTGAATTCGAATGAGTCGGAATTCAATATGGGTACCGAACACCCCAGCGAAAAACCAAAAGAAGAAATGCTACATGGTGTTTGGCATCTGATCATAATTTTATCATACTTAAACAATTAATAATATTGCTTTGAGTTGCAAATTAAATATTTCTTTAAACTCTACTATTTAACCAAAAAATAAGATTTTTAGTCAAAGCTTATTTTTAGAAGAACTCGGGTTACTGATAACCAAGAAATCCTTACTTCCTCAATAAATCACTTGAAAGGAAATAAAATTGACAAAAGATATTGAAATAATTGACGATAAGCAAACGGAAATAATTGTATTCCGATGGAAGTTAGAACGTGTCATTACAACTGAAATTCTCTTCCCTTATATAGAAGTTTACAAACATAACGTTTTCTACCATTTATGGTTGAATCATTATGAGCTTTAATGACATTAATGATCTATTATAAATGGTAATTGTAACTGTTCATGAAGATTTTGTAACGATTCTGATTCCCCTTCCTCATTAATTGGAGGCTCATGAATCTTCCCTTTTTACTATCTTGATTCATTTTGCATGTGCCTCTTCATCGACTATTCTAGGTTTGAATACATGTTTCCTTTTATCTCGTGAGTGATTGACTCGTACCTCTTGTAACTCGTACACCTTTTAATCGTGATATTCCAGTTGTCATTTCCTCATTGTTCCACGTATCACACTCTGTCAACCAAATGTAATTCCACGAGTATCATTTATTTACCACTAATACAGATAGTCCTCCCACTTGCCGAATATTCTACAATTGAATATTTGGCAAGTGGTATGTATTTATGGCGGAAATTCTTTGTTGCCGTTTCCCAAGCATCATTGCGTTTTCTTCAGAACCAACGCGTCGTATGTCACTTCCATTTATGCATGTGCCACGTGTCTTTCAATTATTGGATATGTGGCTCCTCAGCACTTTTTAGGGCTTTTCTGCAGCTGCGTCAGTCACGAAGTGACTGTTTCATTATGACGTTTCATCATGACTTACTTTATACGATGGTTGCTTCTTCTTATAAATACCTCATGTGCCTTCAGTTTCACGAGACCTTCAACCTACAGTGTTCTTCTTCTCTACACATCCTTATTGTTCAACACTTATTGCTTGTTAATTCTTTATACAACCATGTCTTCATCTAATCCCGATCCTCGCAAAGTAGTAATTGTTGATGAACTTCCTCCTTCATCTTCTCCTATTAGGAGTAGGAGAGGTGGTAGACTGCGTAGTTTAGGATCTTTGTCTATTCTTGGTTCTTCTTCTCAAACCAACACTGCTACTCCTTCTTCTTCTAGACCTAAGGCTCCGTTAACCCCTAGATCTTATGCTAGAAATAGGGAATCAAGTGAACCTATGCGTGAACCAACGGTTGATGAAATCATTCCACAAGAATTTTCTTTCTCATCTGATTGTGAAACGATTAGAAATCAAGTTTCTTCTTTGGCCTCTCATAATCGTGCCGATTTTTATCCTACATAGATTATTACTGGTTTGATCTCTCTTGTTCGAAGAATTTTATTGGAAGTCTGATTTCCCAGTGTTAGTTCCTGGTTCGAACCAAAGAATAATCTTCATATCAGACTGGCTATTCTTTTCGTTTACACATATCCTTTCACTTTAGGTTATAAACCACCTATTTACCCAGTAATTATCGAATTTTGACGTTTCTTTAATATTTTCTTAGGACAGATTGGTCCAATTGTTTGGAGGGTCATTGCATGTCTTTGATATTTATCCAACTTGGCTTCCTTGCCTTTCATCTTTCATCACTTGCTTCACCTTTAATCCCCTAAATTATTTCGTGAAGGGGTCTTTACTCTCGTGGCCAGAAGCAAAAGGGTATTGGTTAGCCCTAAGGATGATAGAGACCATCGCTGATATGCCCGCTTTGTCACTGCTCCAACAAGTGCTTTGGTGGGTGAAGAGAATATGCCCTTTCCAGAAAAATGAAAATTTTCACGTAAGTGTTGCTTTTTTTATCCTTTCCTTCTCTTTCTTGAAAGAAGAAAAACTTATACTTTCGTGACTACTTTTTCAGTAACCATGAAAGTTTTTAGGAGATCCCTAACTTCCGTGCTTGGGTAGAAAAGTTATTGTCAGTTGCTACCATGGAGAGAAGGTCTTGGAAATACCTTTCTCATAGGTTTGGATGGAAAGTCAAAACACACGGTATCCTTCTTTTTTAATTTTCCTCCTTCTCTTTGTGTTAATTTAGGAGTTCCTAACTTTTCTCTTTTTCTAGGTTTTACCATTCGAGGTGTCAGTTCCACATCTATTACTTCTTCAAGACTCTCTATGTCTCTAGCTCAAGAAAGGATTTTGAGCTCTTCACCAAAAAGAAAAGTAGACGGAGCTCGTGACTCTGAAAGTGAAGAGGAATAAGAAGAGGGTTCTTTAGTGTGCATGCCTCGGGTTAGGAGGCGCGTTATTTCAGATGATGAAGCCACCCCTCCTCTAAGTTCACTACCTTCTAAGATTTTAGATGAGCCTGAAAGTGCTACATTAGTGAGTTATGATGAAGAGATGAATGCTCCCCCTCGTGATTCTACTGGTCAGTTATTTACCCGTTGTTTTGATAGTGAAGACTTTGGTCCCGTTTCTGAAGAATTACCCCTTGCTTCTCTTCCAGTGTCAGTCCCCATTTGTTCTCAAACTACCGTACCTGCAGTTGCTGCTACTGCTCCTCCCGTGACTGCTTTCACTTCCTCAACTATTCATGTTACTATTACTTCTCATGCTGAAGTTGGTCCTTCTAGTAGCAATAGAGCACTGAAAAAGGTTACCATTGAAGTCCCTGAAGGTGGTAATCTGCTGAAAAAATCTGGTCAAGCCGACATATGGTTGAAACCTTTGCTTGGCCCAGTTGAGAAGTCAAAGGTGGAGAGCCACAGTTCCTTGACGTGGATGAATGATATTGTTTATTCATCTTTGAAGGTTCAAGTCTTAGCTTTTTCCTTTCTTTTCCTCATGGTTATTTACTTTTGTTTAACCATAACTTCTTTTTTTTCTTTTGTAGATCAACTTGATAGGCACAGAGCTTATGAAAAAGATTGTTCATACTAAGCAGCAAGTAAGTGATTATCATACTAAAGCGGACAACTGAAAGGAACAATGCGAGGGTCTTCAATTGGAGAAGGAAGTTATGGCTGAAGAGAAGTGTGCTGTAGAACAACAAGCAAGGATGGTTGCGGCAGAATTGGCAATTGAAAAAGCTTCTTCAAGTCAAGTCGGCAAAGACAAGGACATCCTTGAGTCTACATTTGCGGAGCAGCTTTCTAAATCCACCGAAGAGATAAGGGGTTTGAAAGAACTTCTTAACTAGAAGGAGACTTTTGCCGGGGAGTTAGTTCAAACACTTACCCAGGCTCAAGAAGACCTCCGTGCCTCTTCTGATAAGGTCCAGTTATTGGAGAAATCCCTCGCCCCTTTGAAGTCTTCTTATGATGCTTCTATAATTGTGAAAGAAGAGCTGAAGGCTGAGATTCACCAGTGGGAGAAAGATTAAGAAGCCCTCGAAGATAAATTGACACCCGATGTGAGTCGGGATTTTTTGAATACCCGCCTTGAGACTTTGATGGAGGCTAGCCAGGAAGGCTTCGACCTGAATGCTGAGATCACCAAGGCTAAAGAAATGACTGAAAAAACTCAGCAAAGTCAGAACTTTTCCTCACCTGAGTTTGGCGTTCCCGAAGGTGATGACCCTACTCCTGGTGAAGTTAGTGTTCAAGCCCCTTCTGCCCAAGCCGAATCTTCGCCCGTTGCTGATGATGCCACATTGGATGCTGCCCCTTAGTGTTTTTCACAACTTAGTTTATTTGAAACTTTTTGATGGGAATTTTTTTTTTCCTTTTGGAATGGATGGTTAGTTCTTACTCCTGGTTCGTTTTGGGGTTTGTTATCAAATCAATATCTTGGTTTTAGCTAAGTATATACTTAGTTTTGGCCAAGTTTAATATATAAACTTTCATTTAATTTGAGTTTTTGTTTACTATTTGACTTGCATTTAAAATGCTTTAATATTTCGTGATTTTGATAGACACGAATTTTTATAAAAGATGGCCATTTTATAAACGACACTAATGAAGAAGACGTCTCAACTTCATATTGGTGTAAGTATATGAGAGAAGTAGGAAAATACATACTTTGAAGAAGTTTCATGAATAATTTGAGGAAGTTTCATGCTTTAAACTTTCAAATTATATAACACTTTACAAGTATTCGAATAACTTCTTGTACAACATCCACAACTCTTTCATAACTGTTTTTCTTGTAACAGATTTCAAAAATTTAGGGTCTATCTTGCTACCCATGACTAATTATTTCCCTTAACCTAAGTACTCGCAGGATCTTGTAACTTATGTCCGCGAGTTTACACTTTATCAAAGCTATTACAAAGGTTTTTGACTCGGGCTTGTTTTTTGGCTCTTGACTTTTGATTTTTGGGTTGATCCAGGCTTGAATTCTGACTTTTAGTCTTCTTTCCCTTCATATATATAGTCCCCCAAGGTTTAGGAATTTGAAGTATGAAATCTCAAGCACTTGATTATTCCTTCCATTTGGTCCATTTCCTGAAAAGGAACATACATATGGGACTCAGAGCTATACTTTTAGATAATGGCTGTTTAACACTTTTTTATTTTCATCAGAAAGATTATAACCCAGACCGGGAATAATTTTGTATCCCGCGTGTCTTTCAGGTCTAATATCATCATTTCATGCGGGCTAGCTTTTTGCCTATCATCTAAAATTATTAGTATAATTTAAAGTAACAAAATAAAATCATAGTTGAGTGATACCTGACCGTGGGTATTTTCTTTGCTTAGAAGTAATATTTCTTTAAATGAATAGCATTCCAATTCGAAGGTGCCTTCCTTGGTTTCTAACTCATAAGCACCTTTCCCAGCGATACTTCGAATTTTATAAGGACCTTCCCAATTTGGATTCAACATTCCTGTTGCTGGTTTTGTTGATTGAAAACCCTTTTTGTGAACAAAGTCCCAATCTTGAAGTATCTGAGATGAGCTTTCCTGTTGTAGTATCGCTCAATAATTTGCTTCTGAGCTGCCATTCTTATTAGAGCCGCTTCTCTCCTTCCTCGAGTAAGTCTAAATTCGTTCATATCTCTTCATCATTTGATTCTTCAGTTGCTTGTGTAAATCTCGTACTTGGCTCACCTCTTTCAATTGGAATTAAGGCTTCATCACCATAAACTAGCGAAAATGGGGTTTCTCCTGTGCCTGTTTTAGCCGTCGTTCGATAAGACCATAATACTCCTGGTAACACCTCGGGCCAATTTCCTTTTGATTCCTCTAGTCTCTTATTCAAATTATTATTAATAATCTTGTTTTTTTATTTATCTTTTCCATTAGCTACGGGATGGTAAGGTGAAGAAGTTTTATGTTTGATCTGCCAACTTTGAAAAAATTCTGTGACTTTCGTGCCTATAAACTGAGGTCCATTATCACATACGATTTCTCTTGAGACTCTGAATCGGCATATAATGTTTCGCCAAATAAAATCCATGTCTTCCTTCTCTCGCACCTGTTTGAAGGTCCCCGCTTCTACCCATTTGGAAAAATAATTTGTTAATATTAATAAAAATCGTACTTTTCCTTTAGCTTGTGGCAATGGTCCTATGATATCCATTCCCCACTTCATGAATGGCCATGGGAAATTAAACGTATGTAATATGTCTGTTGGACGATGCATGTTATTTCCATATCGTTGGCATTTAACACATTTTTCTACAAAAGTTTCTCTATCTTCTTCCTTTTTCAACCAGTAGTATCCCGCTCCAATTAAAGCTTTTACCAATGATCTTCCTCATGCGTGATTTCCACAATGTCCCTCGTGTACTTCTCTCATCACATATTCTATCTGAGCAGGTCCAAGACATCTTGCTAAAGGTCTCCCGAACATTTTTCGATATAGATTTCCTCGAATAAGCAGTAACGACAAGCTTTTCGTCGAAGTAGCTGAGACTCTTTTTTATCTTCAGGTACGGTTCCATACTGAAAAAAACTAAGAAGTTCGTTTCTCCAGTCCCAAGTTAAATTATTGAAACTTACCTCATTTTTATCCTGGTCCAATACTGAATGAAACAAATGTATTATGATAGCATTTTCTGCATTTGTTATTTCCGTAACTGATGCGAGATTATCCAGTGCATCTACTTCCGCATTCTCCTCCCTAGGTATTTGCACAATTTTCCATGATTGAAATTGTCTTATCAGTTCTCGTGCCTTTTCCAAATATTGTTGCATTCGTGCCTCTCTACCTATGTAAGTCCCCTGCACCTGGTTAACTAACAGTTGAGAATCACTCTTAATTGCAGATTTGCTCTATAGAGATTTCTCGTGCCAGTTCCAAACCTGCAATTACAACCTCGTAATCTGCTTCATTGTTAGTAACGGGATAACATTTTATTGCTTGTCTTATGCTTTCTCCCGAAGGTGGAATTAAAACAATACTAAACCTGCTCCTTTAACATTCGAGGAGCCATTAGTAAATAGAGTCCATGTACCTGGATTAGATCCGGTGAATACTTGTAGTTCTTTTTCTACTTCAGGAACTATTTCTGTGTTGAAATCCGCTACAAAATCTGCTAAAATTTGTGATTTTATTGAAGTTCTAGGTTGGCACATGATATCATACTCAGTGAGTTCTATTTCCCATTTAGCTAATCTTCCTGACAGTTCTTGTTTATGTAATATATTCCTTAGATGATACGCAATTACTACGAAGATAGGGTGACATTGAAAATAAGGTCTCAACTTTCTAGATGTCATAACTAATGCTAAAACAAGTTTTTCTAAGTGAGGATATAGAGTCTCAGCATCCAACAAAGATTTACTAACATAATAAATTGGAGATTGTTTACCTTTGTCTTCTCGTACCAAAATCGCAATTACAACCATTTTTGAAATTGCAAGATAAACGAGTAACCTCTCTCAATCTTTTGGTTTAGCCAGCAAGGGCGGATTTGAGAAATACACTTTTAAATTTTTGAGAGCTTGTTGGCGTTCTTCAATCCATTCGTACTGATTTTGCTTTTTTAGTACTAAAAGAATTTGAAACTTTTCTCCGAAGACTTGGAAATAAATCTTCCCAAAGTTGCTATTCTTCCTGACAGTCTTTGTACCTCTTTTTGGCTCGTGAGTACATCATGAATTTCTTCAATGGCTTTGATCTGTGCAGGTTTTACTTCAATGCCTCTGTAAGATACAAGAAAACCTAAAAACTTACCTGAATCTACGCCGAAAGCACCTTTTTCTGAGTTTAATTTCATATTATAGTTGCAGAGGATCTCGAAGGTACTTGAAAGATGTTGAAAGTGATCTTCTACTCGGGGAAATTTGACTAGCATATCATCGATATAGACTTCCATAGTCTTCCCCGGGTGTTCTTGAAACATCGTGGTCACCAACCTTTGGTACGTGGCCCCAGCGTTTTTCAAACCAAAAGGCATGACTTTGTAACCATAAGTCCCCCTGACTGTAATAAATGAAGTTTTCTCCTCATCTATAGAATCCATCTTTATTTGATTATAACCTGCGGTAGAATCAATCAATTGATCTATGCGTGGTAAAGGGAATGAATCTTTTGGACAAGCTTTATTTAAATCAGTATAATCTACGCAAACCCGCCACTTTACATTCTTTTTTGGAACTACCACGGTATTAGCTAACCAATTAGGGCATTCTGCCTCCCATATTAAACCGATTTTTAAGAGTTTTTGTACCTCATCTTGAATCACTTGGTTTTTTAAAGAGCCTTGTTTCCTCTTCTTTTGCTTGACAAGTAAGTATGATGGATCTTCATTCAATTTTTGAGTCATCACCTCCATAGGTATACATGTCATATCTGAAAGCGACCAGGCAAAACAATATGTGTTAGCTTTTAAAAATTCAACTAACTTACCTCTCATTCCTGGGCTCAGCTTCGCTCCAATATAAACTTTTCGGTTTTGCCATTGTTCGAATAACACAACCGCTTTGAGCTCTTAAATTGTTGTTTTGATGCTTTCATTCTCCTCAGGTTCTTGAATGACATCCGGTCTTGAATCCACATCTGTTTGCCTTGAGCCACTTTCAGATGAGATCTAATCTGCTACGTCTTCGACGAGATTTTCATTTGTATCTTTGCTTACTTTGTGTGAGTCTACCACTGAATTGATATTCTTAGAAACTTGTTGATCTCCTCAAATTTTTTGAATTCCACATTTTGAAGGAAACTCAATAATTTGATGTAGTGTAGATGGTACATTATAGGCCATATCCGTGTCTATTACTTGAAATTTCGTATCTTTGATGACTCCTTTTGCAAATGTGGTTAGCACTATCTCCCCTTTCGTAGTGATGGTTGAATTACCGAATCCAGATAAGGAACATGCTTTTGGTACCATCTTGTCGCCAATTTGCATTTTGTTCACCACTCGTACAAGAATAATATTAGTATCATGTATAAGTAAAGATATTACCAAATCATCATTTTGCAGAATCATCAAGCCATCTGCATATGCATCATCAAACGTTATACTATCTTTCTCCAAAAATTAGCGAACTCGCTTCTCGTGTGTTACTGTGAATTTGGACGCCTTTTTCGCGGCTGTGTATGTTAGCCCGTTGACTTCTTCTCTCCCGCTTATCATGTTAACTGTTCTTTATGGAGATGTGGGGTTTGGAGGTTCTTGTCTATTTTTCATGTAAGACTGTTTACCTTTCTCATTGAACAGGTCTGTTAAATATCCATGCTTTAGCAAATGCTCTACTTCACCTTGTAACAATCTACAATCTGTTATTTTATGACTGTGGTCATTATGAAACTCACACCAGAAATTTGGATTTCTTCTACTTGGGTTTGATCTCATTTCCTTTGGCCACCGCACCTTGTCTCCCATACTCCTTAGAACAACTACCAGCTCAGATTCACTAATATTGAAACTATAGTCTCCAATACTTGCATTCGCATTCGTATCTCTATCACGTACATCTCGTTCCATTCTGAACCTAGATGATGACCCTGCATCTATGTTCCTCGATCTATGGTCAAACCGTACATTTTCTGGCTTAGACCGTAAGTCTCGCCTCGTGGGTTGAATATAAGGCTCGTATCTATTTTTACCGGACCTCTTTTCAGACTCTGACCGCCTCGAATTTTTTCTTTCATCAACCGTTGACTATCCAACGATGTCTTCCTCAATCCGCATCTTGGTGCTATATCTGTTATATACATCATTCCATGTTGTTGTGGGGAATTTTCGTAAGCTTTCCTTGAGTCTTCTCGTGGCTTCTGAACTTTTTTACTCAAATTACTTGCAAACGCCATGGCTACCCAATTATCAAGTATTCATGGAAGCATCATTCTTTCTTGTTGAAATCTATTCACAAACTCTTTGAGTAATTAAGCATCTCCTTGTTTTACCTTGAAGATATCTTCCATCCCTTTTCAACTTTTTGGGCTTCAAAATGTGCTTTTATGAATAAAAATGCAAGCTCAGCGAAAGAATCAATAGAATTTTCAGGTAAAAGAGAATACCATGTTAAAGCCCCTTTCGTGAGTGTTTCTCCAAACATTTTGACCAAAACCGACTCAATTTCTTGCTTGGTCAAATCATTGCCTTTTACGCCTGTTGTGAACGCAATTACGTGATCTCGTGGGTCAGTTGTTCCATCATATTTTAGGATGTCAGGCATTTTGAACTTCTTAGGATTGGGCAGTGGGGATGCGCTCGGCCTCCAAGGTTGTTGTGAATATTTATCAATATCCACTTCTTTAATCACTGGTGGTACACCAGTATTTGTTCAATGCGGTCGGTTTGCTCTTTCACCTGTTTCTGCAAAGTTAGTAGCAAATTTTGTAAATAAGAATTATTCGGTGGACCTGGTCTCCCATACGTGATTCATTGGGAGTTCCTCCGCCTCCTGAATTAGCAAGCCCTAAGCGTGGATTTTCTATGGTTGCAGTATTATTTGGGGGATGAGTTGGTGGTGAAGTTGGCAATCCCCTCAAAAAAGCTTGGAGAGCATTATTCACATGTTCAGCGATCAATTGTTTCATGGCATCTTGCTCAACGGTCTGCTCATCTCCATCTTTTTCATTTGTGTGAGACGCAGATCTTTCAGGTGTTCGTTCTCGAGAATGACATGGAGATTCTTGTGGTGAAGGAGCTGGAGATCCTCCCACCTACTAGTTGTTGTCATTGACAGTTGGCATGATTTGGTTGTGAGAAAGTAAAGTTTGGAAGGTAAAAAGATTATCAGATTTCCAGTAACGGAACCAATTTGTTTAACCAAAAATAAGACTTTGAGTCAAAGCCTATTTTTAGAAGAACTCGTGTTACTGATAACAAAAAAATTCCTTACTTCCTCAATAAATCACATGAAAGGAAATAAAATAGACAAAGGATATTGAAATAATTGATTGTAAGCAAAGAAAATAATTGTATTCCAAAAGAAGTCAGAACGTGTCTTTACAAGTGAAATTTTCTTCCCTTATATAGAAGTTTACAAACATAACGTTTCCTACCATTTATGGCCGAATCATTACGACCTTTAATGACATTAATGATCTGTTATAATTGGTAATCGTAACTGTTCATGAAGATTCTGTAATGATTCTGATTCTCCTTCCTCATTAATTGGAGGTTCATGAATCTTCACTTTTTACTGTCTTGATTCATTCCGCATGTGCCTCTTCATCGACTATTTTAGGTTTGAATACAGGTTCCTTTTTATCTCGTGAGTGATTGACTCGTACCTCTTGTAACTCGTACACCTTTTAATCGTAATATTTCAATTGTCATTTTCTCATTGTTTCACGTATCACGATCTGTCAGCCAAATGTGATTCCACGTGTATCATTTATTTACCACCAATACATCTACGGTCTCATTTAATTTAACCGACAAGCTAAATTAGGTCTGCATACTTCTCCATTAGATGCGATATGAACGTTACATAAAGATACATAATTAAAGAAAGAATATATACCATTTCCTACTGGGCGCAAGAATACCGCATTTGATGCATTGGCTTGTCATGGATAACAGACCAAACAGAAATTTGGTAAACCAAGTCGATTTAACTTTACAAGGAGTGAGACATATAATGCTTTTATTGGTTTGAACTTTGAACAAACAAGGCGTGCATGTTAATCTTTTCCTAGATTATTTCATTTCATGAGTTATCGTATTTGAGTACCAAAACAAGAAGATAACAAATCGATTTCAACTAGTACTAAAATGACCTACCTAGTTGATCATAGTCTTGAACTCCTGATGCATTGAACCGATCAATTTTGGGTAGCCGTCACGAGACGATTCTTTGCAAAACATGTCGTCAAACTAACGGTCATTCGCGGAAGCATCCTCGGATCTTAATCAGAAAATGTTGAACATGTAGAAGCACATGGGCTGCACTTTTCTTCAAATTATATACTTCATCTCTAAGCATAAGAAAACAAAGGAATATAACCAATAATTCTTGAATTAAAAAAATAAAAAAACGTCCCTGGAAACTAAAGTGGTGGTTGCACTAATAGGACAATAAATTTAATGAACTTAGGCATGTCATAAGTAAATATTAATTGGGCAAGTATGCTTGAGCCAACCATCCACAGAAAGCGAACCACAGCGCCCCTAACAAGGCATTTACTAGGGTGGGATCCCGCAGGTAAAACTTTACACTAAAAAAGAGAGGTTGCAATGCAGGAGAAAGAAGATTACTTGTCTGCGGAAATCAGAAGCATCAAATGAATTCCTTAATTTTCTCGTATAGCAATTCAGGTTCTATACATCGATGGTGTGTTTACCCTCAAAACCGCTAACAATTGAATTTATATGTGGTTTTAAGGATACGTGATTTCACTTGGCACAAATTGAGAAAATAAGTAAATTGATATTAGAATTGACTGTAAAGAAAAATAAAGCAAGCCCAATGAGATATGCAGCTTTGGCCCTCGAGACAGGTCGCCCTCGAACCAAAGGAATGATCACAATGTGATATGAAAAAATGACAGTATTGAGAGCATAAAGAATAATGTATTGCTTTGAATAATGTGAATATAATGTCTTTACAAATGATTAAACCCCCATTTATATAGTGTAGGAGTTCTACTTATGGTACAATTTTAAATACAGTAAGAAATCCCATGATTGGTTAATTAACCGGTCTCTTCTTGATACGTGCGAAGATTTTCACCGTGATCCTCGCTCGATCGCGGATATCTTGACTTTCCGTTATTTGACACAGCAGACTTCCCTCGATCTTTCTCGATCTCTATCCCGCTTGGTCTCGATCTCGATCGGTCCCTGAGTCACGAGCTTGGCAATCTAACTTCATGTCCCGGTCCAGTATGACATGGGGTCGAACCTTGTCCTGCCATGCCCCGGTCTCGATTAATCATACGAAAAGGGCAAACCCAATTTTGACTGTATACAGATAGCCTCTTGTTTTTTGGAGAGTAATGACAAGAAACGATTTGAGCCCTTGATCTCCACCTCGGTACATCATGACGTAAACATCATGATGTAAGCAGCAGAGGTAACCGAAACGTCTCGTCGGTACAGTTTTCCAGGCATATAATGCGCGTCAGTCGACGGTCGGCCATTACCGGCTTTGAACTGTCATTGAGAAATATAAATACCCTCCTTCATTTTCAAACTTTACTTTCAAATTTTCTTCCCTCTAATCTTCAAAATCCTTTGCCTTCTTCAAAGCTTTATATTTTTAGCTCTCTGGGTTTCTTCGATTGTTCTATCCCAAAATACCAAGTATTTCTTTTCAATTTCTATTCTTTTTCGTCCATAGAAACTAAATGGCTAAAACCTCAAAAACTGCTCCACAAAAAGAAACTGCTTTCTCGTCCCAGCCGGCTGGCGAGGAACCAGTGGCGGAGCCACGCCCTGAAGAGTTTTTCCCCGGAGGGTGTGTCATCAATTATGACTTCAAGGTTGAAAAGACCTCCTCGGTTCTGGGTCGATGCGAACCGTTATCGAGGTATATATGCTCGATACCCACACTACAAGAAATTTAATTTTTAACGACCACTTCTTAACGAGGGGACATAAATCCGGTCGTTATAAGTGTACTTATAACAACCAAATTTTTTTCCGGTTGTTAGAAACTATTTATTAGCTCAATATTAATAAAGGGATAGTATTCCCATCGTTAAACTATTAATTAATAAAAAGTGGCGCTAACTTTTCCCTATTTTTTTTCACGACCCACCCCTAGATCCGTCAACCTCCCCCCAAAAAAAACCCTAAGACTTCTCCAACAGGACAAACACCTCTATTGTGAACATTATTTTTGTAAACTTGCAACTGCAAGGTAAAATGCAACGGAACTGCTGGTCTTCACATAGTCAATATCATCATATTAGAGAAACTGCTAGTCACCTCCATTGACAACTAACTGCTCATCTTCCAGTTTCTTTTCATCAAGGTAAGGTTGAAATTGTACCTTTTTTATATTAATTTTTGTTTAGATGAAACTCAATTCTAAACCATGGAAGTTCAAATTCAATTATTATGTTTTCAGTAGAAAAAGTGAGTTAAAAGCTAGGGTTTTAAGTGCAAAATGTATTCTCTACTCTTGAGTTTTCTTCTTCGATTTTCTGTCCGCATTTCAAATTTCAGAAAGAAAAAAAACACAGAAAGAGATGTACAAAGATTTAAGTTTTTTTCTCTGATTTTTGGCTATTACTCTTCTGATTTTGGAGTTAAGTTTCTTTTATATACATAGATATAAAACAAAAAAATTATTTTAGTTTCTGCCCTGTTGTTCTTCATTCATGGAGATTGCTTGAGCTTGGTTGGTGTTTCGTGGGTTCGAACATGATTGTTCGAGGACGAAGTTCACGGTTCCGAGTTCAGTTAGTCGCTTTTTTTCGCTTGAATTTTGGAGTCAAAATATGTGTAGTTGTTGATTCTTCAATTGCCATTTAGGAAAGTTTTGGCTTAACAGGCCTATTTCTATCACTCCCTTTCTATTTTAACTAACTAATTGTGAATCGAACTTCAATAGTGAGTCGTTTAAGGATAAGCCAAGTTTGGGGTATAAATACTTTAGTTAGATAATTGATTTCTTTACGAATCCATTCATTTAAAATTAAGTAAAGCTTTCTTGATTTTATGGATTTGTTTTAGAGTTGCCCTTTAAGAGAATATCTTGATAATGAATTATTTGGAAAGTCTTTCTTCACTAAAACAGTATGTTGTTGGATTCGCTTTTTATTAGAGCCGTATTGGGTGCTTCTGGTTTGGTACTAAAATACCATTTTTTTAGCTAGTTCAAGGAGGTGAATTTCTGTGGATTAACTGCTAGTTCTATTTTTTAACAGTTCAATGATAGTTGACGTTGCTCTGTAGCTATGAACATTAATATAATATATTCGTAGTAGGTGCTAGTTTAAATATGTATTTTCTGTTTGCTAAATCCAAATGCTAGTGTAGTAACCTGTGAGCAACTCAACTGGGTCAAATATTTCCTTACCTTTCCTGCTAGATTTCTTCCACCTCTAGATTTGGAGTTGTGCATCTTTGTGAGCTTATCATGCTTTAGTCTCTTCAGTCTCTGTACTCATGTGTCTCATATCACTTAAATGTCTTCATATGCCCCTACCTAAGGATTTTATTTTCTTTATGCTGGTAGTGTTAATAGCAAAATAAGAACTTGTAAAAATTGATTGTGGAATTGATATTCTTTTATTGTTTCAGTGATTCCTCTGTTTGAAGATATTGATTATTTTTTTCAAAATGTAGTGTCTCAAGTATTCTTGATTTTCTTCTTAGAATTACATATTTTTTTAAATATACAGAGGCTCCCTTTTTATGATTTGGGTTAACAAAAAATATTCTTAATTATCAAGAGTACTAATGTCTGCAAAATAATGTGATGAACTGAGAGTTCTTCTAGAGGTAATTTAGTATGCTAGGTGTATCGCTCATTGAAGTTTCTTTAAGTTTGTACTTAAGACCAAGTTTGTGGTTATTTTGATCCGGTATGTATGTGCACTTAAGAACTTGTTATTTCTCTGTATGAATAAAGGCCTCCCTCTCACATTTCATCAGGTCCTAGTTTTCTGATTTATCTAACTTCTAATCTCACCATTGCATATGTGTGGTCATTAAGTGGCGATAAGTAGGATTATCAATAAACAAGAGTCATAAAAAATAGAAAGCTACTATACCTGATCAAAGTTAAATTAAACTGGTCCTTCTTAGTTATGATTCTGAAGTTTGTATGTAGATCTTGAACATTCTTCAATATGTCTTTGGCTTGTCTTGGCAACGAAATAACCTCAGTGAAGAATATCTCTTGTTTCTCCTTTACTCCAATATTAGATAGAGCATCTACTACACAATTATCTTCCCTGTAGAAAAATCTTATATGAAATCTGCCTCTGGTAAGTAATTGAGTGATCTGCTCTCTGACTGGCCACAAAACCTTGGTATCTCCTTTAATAGAATTCTCTAGAATCATATAGTCTGTCTCTATTATCATAGTCATCATCTGCTTCGTCGTTTGTGACACACCATTGTAATCCTTTTAGCATAGCTGGTTAAATTTTTATTTTTCATATCTTTTGATACTCACAGGTGGTTAAAATTTTATTTTCTAGTTTACAAGATGAGTTTCATGTTTACTGATACTTTTGAGTATTGTAGGATAAATTTGATAGCGATGAAATAATAATCAACGACATCATGTCTTGAAATATATGAGAAAATTATAGAACAATTGAAGAGGATTGTTACACAAGGATATTAAGTCCAAATCATTTCGTGATTCTCTAAAAGATGTGCAAATGGGGTAGACAAGAGTGATTGGGCATGGCTTGTCAAGGAGCAATTCTTTAACTGAAAAGTTTAAGGTATGATATTGTAGCTATTTATTTATATCTTGTGATTTTAAGTGGCTGACCATAATTTTTCAATGTATTCTCAATTTAGAAAAAAATGCAAGAAACTTGGTTAGTAGGTCTAAGTTGAGTATGCCTCATCGTACGAGTAGGAAGCTAATTAGAGATATCATTTATGAACTGGTGAGTAATCCACCAGATGTGGCAACTATCTTTTTTGAGACTCGTAATAAGAACAACAAGCTTGTTGAACCTGAAACCAACGAAAAATATGTATATCTATTGATAAATTTTATTTTACATAATTTGTTTACTTTGTTGCAGTATCCTGGATTGGAGTATCAAATGAAATTTGACCTTGCAACCATGTCTTTGCTGTCAATATCTATTGGATTGATATTGCCTATTTGTCTCTCACCTTATTACTTCTTTTTTTTTTCTTTTGTTTTTGTCTTTGCATCTGGTCTTATATATTTCTTATTCTCTAACTCGGAAGGTCATACGTTCTAAATGTTTAGATATGTGAATATAAAATATATGGTTTGTTCCCTTGAGCAGGGCATGGATATAACATTATTTTTTTCTTTTAGTTTTGTGCGTTGTATGAAACTGGATATTCAAGTCTTGCTTCAACTCCTGGTAACTTCTTGAGTGCTTGTTGTTTTGCTGGTGCCAATTCCTCTTTAGCTGTTCTCTTTTGTTTCTAAGCTAGGTAAAGTATGGCGTGCATGTAATCCATCAAACCGTATGAATCATGTCTAATACAAGTAGTAAATGAAACCAAAATTCCTGAAAGGGTCCTCACAATTTTCTAGTTCTTGTATCAGTGGCGGAGTATTGTGCTGTTTACCAATATATAAAAAATAGTTGCGAACTATTGCAGGACCTGATAAAGCATAAGAGAATGATTGTGTACTTTTATCTGCATAGTGTCTGGGAACTCTGAATTTGAAAAATCATTCAACATTCTAACATTTTCCCTTTATTTGGTTGATACATACTATGACTTTTCTGCAGCTCTTCTTTGAATATAGGTTTCAGTGGCTTGTATTGAAATTTGAAAAATCTATTGCTTCTGAACTTGGTGCGTAGTTTCAATTCCAAGAATTGTTTTGAAACATCTGGACTCTTCTATGTTTTATTTTGTCCTTATTGTTGTAGGACGTCTATAGTTCCCTATCACAGCTAGTATTTTATTTGCCAAATTTTGGTAATTTTTCTTTGTGAGCCGAGGGCCTATTGAAAATAGCATCTCTATCTCTATGAGGTAGGGGTAAGGTCTGCGTACACACTACCCTCCCCAGACCCCATCTATGGGATCAAACTGGGTTTGTTGTTTTTTACTTTGTTGCAGTATTTAATTAAATTATCTTTCATTTTATAGGTTAAAATCCAAGAAGTGGTGCAATATGAATCATCTCTTACAAACATTGATGTTGTAGAGAAGTGCTTTGGACCTCAACGCAAGAGTCATGTAGTTGGATTTGGTGTTTGGATAACCACAAAGGAGTTGAAAGATGGTAACTCCTCGAAAATTGCATTACTAGAGATGTCGAATGCTACTTAAAAAGAAAACGAATCACTATAACTGTAAAGTTTTTCACAAATGATATTCCCTTCTCAGCCAGCCGTTTAGGTGACACACATCTTGTGCAATCTTTTCCTAGATATCATATTTCATTATTCCAATAAGGATGGATAATGCTTTTTATAAGCTATACCAAAGAGAAACAACATTACAAATATTAGTCTGCAGTGTTGCATTATATCTTAGGTCTCTTACAGTGAAATAAATAATTAGATTATAGAGTGCATTTCATTGGATAAATATAGATTAGGTGTTGGGAATGAATGATAACATAAACTATCTAATTGATGCAAAGATAATAATTTGATTAATTACCTTTTACATCGACTGGTGCATCAATATGTCTTCTGTGGTAAATGGATTTCAGGGTTCTGTAGTTATATGAACAAATTGAGCACCCAAATAGTGTCAATAATCTAAATCAGACTTCAAGTAGTTATCAGAATGTCATCTTATGAAATATACTACGACCCACAAATTGTTATTTATCTCAAGAACATATTGATTATGTTAATATGTCTCAACTGCAGTATTTTACTTATTTTTGTCAAGAACATATTGACTAATCTTTCTTCTTTAGTTGTTTTGATCAGAATCTGTCTTATGTGGCATTCGTGCACATTACCTTAATGTATTGTTGTTACTATTGTTTGCTACTTGTTGTCTTATCTCCATTGTGCCTTGAGCCGAGGGTCTACCGGAAACAGCCTCCCTATCTTTATAAGGTAGAGGTAAGGTCTGCGTACACACTACCTTGACCCCATTTATGGGATTACACTGGGTTCGTTATTGTTGTTGTTTGTAACTCATTTTTTGTATCTCAATCGCTTGCCCCCATGATCTAGAATTACAAAAAGCTCGATACAGGATTTGCTTCCCAAAAAGTGTCATTGTGCAGGTCTTAATGTAATAGGATTTAGTGATATAAAACTATATGTCATTAGTCAGTATGCTGATTATTGTTCACAAATAGAGTAAATTTAATGCATTGTTTTTCTGCTACAGTACTGTCCCTACTGTTATGTCATCTAATCTTTTTATTATTTCAATTTCTTGTTTATGGCCATCAATGAAGCCTTTAATGGAATTATTAAATTGTCATACATTTGTTATGTTAACAGATCTGATTTTTCTTTATTAACTCGCATACATTTGTTCTTTCTTCTTTAGTTGTTTATTATTTGTTACTAAACTAGCATACATTTGTTATGTTAACAGATCAAATATTTGAAGTATGAAGTATCTATCCTTGAAGAAAGTGTCAACAAGTTGAAGTACAAGAGGTTTATATTTTATTAGAGATTGGTTTAAAGACACTCTACATATGTTGCAATTTTATGTTTCTCTTTTAGGAATTATAAAAAATAATGTCATACGATTTAGATTGGTTTCTGGTTAATATGATACTTCAGTTCTTTGTATTAACAAAGATATCAATTATTTAGCTTATTTCGCGTGTTGGTGGGTGTCTATGAAATCATATACATAATTATTTCTATTTATCTAATTTAAATTTGCGTAATTATATTTACTATAATTTTACATTAGATAAAGAAAATGTGGTCAGTGAAACTCTTTAACTATAAATTTCTCAAACAGATAAATGAGCATTAACGAAGGAAAATTTGGTTCTTAAAAGTAGTTATACATTTAACGAAGGGAATATCAGTCGCTAAAAGCACTTGTAATGATTGAATTAGTTGTTATTAAATACTTTTAACGACTGGATAAAAAATTTAGCGGAAGGAAAATCCTGTCGTTAAAAGGGATGTGTAACGACCGAAAATTATGTTGTCGCTAAAGGATCTTTAACGACCGCATTGTAATCCGGTCGTTAACTTTTAACGTCGGGGCTTTTAACGACCGGTGACGACCAAATTTTTTCTTGTCGTTAACAACTTATAACGATCGGATTTGGATTTTTAACAACCAAATTTCCCCTCGCTAAAGGCCTATATCTTGTAGTGCCAATAACCTCCTCTCCCAGGTTAAAAACGATTGCAACTAGGGTAAGAAACATGTGGTGGTGCCTGCTCCAGAAGAATCAATCACCACTCACGTGGAAGGGTTCCTAAGTGTTTACACTTACCCCTTCACGTTGGGTCCCTTGGATCCAATTATCATTGATTTATGCAAGAAATACAAGGTGACCCTCGGTCAAATTCACCCCTCTTTCTGGAGGATAGTAATATTACTTCGTTTTTTCGTAAGCAAAATCGACGGGCTTCCTTTAACCCTCGACCACCTCATACGCCTGTATAGCCCCGACTATCGAGGAGGACTAATAAAGCTTCAACGTCGGGCCACCGGGTCACCTTTCTCCAGCATAGATGAGAACAAAGACCGAGGCTGCCGATTTGTTCGAGTGAAGACCTCGGACTTGATCCCGGTTGAGAGTATGCCATTTCCTGAGAAATGGAATATGAATCGTAAGTATAATTCAATCCTTTATTTCTGTTTATCGTCTTAGTTTTTCACCCTTTCTTATCAGCGTTTTACTTGATGCAGTCGTTGCTTGGATGCCGGGTGCGGTTCCCCAACTCGAGAACTGGGTCAGGAGCCTAGTATAGCAGTCGACACATGTCGAGCGCGCAAGGCGGGATTTGTCGAAGGGTCGATGAGAGGCTAGTAGTCACAATTAAATTTTTCTTCCTAACTTAATAATTTGACCACTGTTATAATATTTTCCTAAGCTTAATCATTTTTCTTCTTTTGTAGGTCTCGGGAAGGATGTGACGATGAGGCCCCCCTCTGGTGATGAAAAAATCCTCCCCCCACCACCTGTCTCGAAGTCGGTAAAGGAGAAGAAGAGGAAAAGGGCTTTAAACTCTGAGGGGCAGAAACCCGAGAAAGAAAACAGCTCATAAACCCAAGGGGAACATTATCCCTCTAACTTTGGATTCAATCCAACGGCTAAGGGATGATGAAGAAGAAGAAGAAGAAGAAGACTCTAGGCTAGTGGCCCGTGTGCGAGCTGACACCGATATTCGAGGAACTACTAAACCGGTTGGAGTTGAAACAGCTCTGCCTCGGCGTGATGAGATTGACGGGGAAGCCTCAGCCGAAGTCCCCGAGCCAGAAAGACCTGAAGACGCTTCACCTCGAGGTGAGAAGGCTACCGAGGAGGCGGTTGATGCAGGTGTAGAAACCATGCTCGAGGGTCCTCGAGAGGAAGGTGGTGCCCCAAAAGATTTACTTGGGGTGATAGATATCGGAGATTCCCCATCATTTCCTTCATTTACTGAGTCGATGATACATGAAGCTTAGGCGGTGGAGACTCGCCACGGGGAAGGGGTCCATGGAGAAGAAGACCCTTTCTATGGTTATTTTGTTGGAGTGGAAGATGTCACATGTCTAGATGACTTGAATTTACCGAGGAAGAGCTTGAATGAGGCTTCCTCGAGCTTTAAATTGACCAATCAGTTTCCGGCCCCCAGTGTCGATCTCGAGCGTAAACGATCAATTATCGTCTCGTTCCCGGAGGATGCTCGGGTTCTTTCTTTCCCCGTAGGGGTGGCTAGCTATCTTCGATGCTTGGTCACCAAAGAAGACCAAGCCAAAATGGATGAGGTGGAAACACCCTGTCTTTTCAACGAAGCCCAACATGCTCTAAACCGGGTAATCCTAGATTTCCTTGTCTATGTCAATTTTTTGTACTTAGACTTTTCTCCCTTTATTTAACTCCTTTTTCTATGTTTGTAGGCTTCTGTGCTTCATCATGAGGCTTTCCTCCGATCTCGAGGGAGCTGAGCCGGTATGAGGCTGAGATCCGAGGGCTTACTGAGGAAAATGATGCCTCCAAGCTTCTCAGTGAGCAAAGAGAAGGGGAAGCTAAAGGCCTCCGTGCTGAGCTAGAAGTGGCTCAGAAAGAACACGCCAAACTGGCAAAGCAGGTAAGAGGAATCTTTGAAGTTAGTGATGTTGACTTGGGCGTGGTGGCTAATGGTTCGAACCCGCAGGTCCAACAAAAGCTCGATGTGATCGGGCAATTCCATGAGGAAGTAGACAAAGTGAAAACTGAGACTGAAGAATGGAAGAAGAATATGGATCGCCTTGCCTCAGAAAAGGAGACTTCCCGATCCCAATTGGCCTCGGCTGAAATCCAACTCCGAAGCATGAAAGAGAAAACCTTGGTACAAGCCAAGAAAATCGAGGAGCTCCAGTCTCAGTTGGGGTCAACAATTTTCTATTAAGAGAAGCTAGTCATAGAGCTTGAAGCATCCAAATCAGAGGTTGGAGTGACCAAGGCCAATGCTGATGCGGTAGTGGTTATTTACCGGGCCGATACCGAAGCTGATCAGGTTCGAGCAAAAGAGGTCGTCGTAGCTGCTCAGGTTCGAGCAAATTGAGTTGCCGAGCATGCCAAATGCCAGTCTCAAAGAGAGACTCTTGAGGAGATCCATGCTTGAGGCTTCAATCTTAAAGCCGTGATCGAGATCGCTAAGGAGCTTGAAGCTGAAGCCAGGGGGTTAGCTTACCGTGATACTGACGATTCTGAGAGCCCGAGCGGATCCGAAAGTGGAGAAGGCTCCGAGGGTGAAGATGTTGCTCCCGGAGATGACTAGGCTTTTTAGGATTTCATATATTTTTTGTTTATGTCGAGGATAATATCCATTGATCCGTGTTTCCCTTGTAAATGACTTTTGTTGTATATATAAAAACTTTTCTTCCCTTTCACAAAGGTCAAAGGTCCTTATAAAATCACGAAGTTGTATTCTAAGGTCCGAGATGAGACGATTGGTTTGAAATCGAATCAAAGTAGCCTTTAGGCTTTATGATCGAGCGAGGGCCTGCTCGAACTCGGAATAATGTATCCCTTAGGCTTTCTAGTTGAGCAGGAACAATTTCTCAAAATCGAAGTAAAAGTAGCCCTTGTATTTGACCGATCTGGCCTTTGTAAAAAGATCGTTTATGTGTATATATAAGGCTTCTACCCTTTTTGACTCTCAATTTTTTTCTTTGCTTTATCATTCGTATTTACAAAGGTTGGAATGCCTTAGCATGAAATAATAAGGTTTCGAATGAGGGTTTGAACAAAACCTTGACTTTGTTGCATTTCTGGTTATCGGTATTCGAAGTTACCGAAGCTTTCTCCAAAAAATATCTTAAGTTTAAGATTCTGCCGAGGGTAGCCTTTAAAACAGGTTGTGAAAGAATATTTTCTTTTTCGAAGGCTTATATTTGTTACAGATTTCGGGCGTCTCCGAACCGTGTTAAACTGGTCGTAGCCGTTTAGTTCGGGTGTAGCCCAGTGAGCTTGTTTCCCCAAGTTATCCAGGCTTACCTAAGATAACAGTCCCCGAGTGGGTATGGCCGTGGCCTTTAAAATTCGAGGGTTGCGTAAAAGGTCTTATTCCCTCGTTGCTCAATAGTTCGATCCGTACAGATTTATTTTTCGGATGGCATTCCCCGAGTGTGGGATTGATTATCCGAACTCTGGTTATGATCGACCCTCGAGCTCATTTTTATAATATATCGAACATACATAATTGTAAAGTAGAAAAACTTTATCTAAGACATGATATAATGGCAAGGAAAAATATTTCTCTTTATTCTTGAAAACATTATTACACATGCGTACATGTTTTGTGCCAGGGCACGAGCAACCTATGTGGGCACGGTTCGTTTGACCGTTTGGCCCTTACCAGTCTCACCTATCAAGACCCCGCTATTATGAAGTAATTTCCTCTCAACAAAGTTGATATCCAAGGGCAATGCCCCCCCACCCCAGTATTCGAGGTTGATTGTAGAGGAACCTCATATACTATTAGTGCTGTCTTTAACACCGATTCATGATCGGCCTTCGATTCTAAGTTAGCACGATGCGCTGTTGCCTCGTTAAAAACCTTGCCAAAAAACCCAATCGGGAAAAAAATGGTTCAAGAGAAAAAGAGTGCAACACGTGCTTTCAGACCTAAAGCCTTCGTGTCATTCCTCGTTGATAACCTCCAAGTTCTAGTCAAAAAATTGAAAGAATTAAAATGGGGTCGTACCTCAACAGTAATATCGTTTGAGATGAGTTACGTTCCAATTGTTCGGTAGCTGTTCTCAGTCCATCGTTCCGAGCTTATAGGACCATTTCCCTGTGATCTCGAGAATCTGGTACGGTCCTTCCCAGTTCGGACCCAATTTCCCTTCATTTGGATTTTGGGTGTTTAACGTGACATTCATCAGCACCGAGACCCCGACATTGAAGTATCAAAGGTTAGCCCTTCGATGGTAATACCTTTCGGTCTGTTGTTTCTGGGCAGCCAATCGAACAAATGCGGTTTCACGTCGTTCATCTAATAGCTCCAGGTTGTATTCATGGCCTCATCATTCTATTCCTTCGCCGCATATCACAATATAATGCTCGGTTCCCCGACTTCGATCGGTATTAAAGCTTCGACGCCATAAACCATAGAGAATGGCGTGGCCTCGGTACTAGATTTTGAAGTTGCGGGATGTGCCCAAATGACTTTGGGTAAGATATCTCTCCATTTCCCCTTGGCGTCGGTCAACCTTTTCTTGAGGTTTTGTATTATGGTTTTGTTGGTCGATTCAACTTGTCCATTCCCACTAGGGTGATAAGGTGTTGATAAGATCCTTTTGATCTTGTGGTCTTCGAGAAATTTGGTCACTTTGTTTCCAATAAACTATTTTTCGTTGTCACATGCAATTTCGGATGGTATCCCGAATCGACACGTGATGTGGTCACAAATGAAGTAGATGACTTCCTTCTTTATGATCTTCTGGTATGCCTATGCTTTAACCCATTTAGAGAAATAGTTAGTCATAAACAAAACAAATTGGGCCTTCCTGGTGCCGATGGAAGAGGGCTGACGATGTCCATCCCCCACTTCATGAACGACCATGGCGATAAAGCCGAATGCAGAAGCTCCCTGGATTGATGAATCATCGGTGTATGTCTTTGACATTTATCATATTTTTGCACAAACTCCTTCGTATATTTTTCCATATGTATCAAGTAATAGCAGGCTCTGATTACCTTTCAAACTAGTGATTCAGCGTTTGAGTGGTTCCCGCATGTGCCTTCATGGATTTCCCTCAAAACATATTCGGTATCTCCCACTTCCAAACATATTTCTAGAAGACCGTCGAACGCCCTCCTGAGTAAGGTTCCATCTTCGGACAAGCTAAATCGACCTTCCTTTGTGCGCAGGGCCCTTGATTCCTTTGGATATGGGGGAAGTTTTCTGTTCTTCAAATACTATATGTACTTGTTTCTCCAATCCCAGGTCAAGCTTGTGGAGTTTATCTCGGCGTGGCCTTCTTTGACCATTGAACTCATGAGTTGTACGACAGCCCCCGAATTTAGTTCGTTGTCTTCACTGATGACCCTAGGTTTGCGAGGGCATCCGCTTCGCTATTTTGATCTCGAGGCACATGTTGCAAAGTCCATTCCCTGAATCGGTGTATAGTTACTTGTAGCTTATCCAGGTATCTTTGCATTCGCTCCTCTAGAACTTTAAAAGTTCTGTTAACCTGGTTCACAACGAGGAGGGAGTCACATTTGGCTTCTATCACCTCCACTCCCAGGCTTTTGGCTAGTTCGAGCCCTGCAGTCATGGCCTCATATTCGGCCTCATTGTTAGTCAATTTTGTAGTTCTGATAGATTGTCTAACTATGTTACCTGTGGGTGGTTTTAGCACGATGCCGAGTCCGGATCTTCTTACGTTCGAAGCATCGTCCATAAAGAAGGTCTAGATTCCCGAAGATGTACCCGGTTTTACTAACAATTGCCTTTCAACTTTGGGTACGAGGGCCGACGTGAAGTCGGCCACGAAGTCTGCCAAGATTTGAGACTTGATGGTCGTTCGGGGCCGATATTCAATATTGTACCCTCTAATTTCTATGGCTCATTTAGCCAACTGGCCCGAAAGTTTGGGCTTGTGCAAAATATTTTGAAGTGGATAAGTTGTTACAACACATATGAGATGACATTGAAACTATGGTTTTAGCTTCCTAGAGGCGCTTATAAAAGCGAGTGCCAATTTTTCTAGATGGGGATACCTGGTTTCGGCCGCACCTAAGATCTGACTAACATAATAATAGGTAATTGTGTACCTTTCTCTTCTCGGACCAAGACTCCACTTACCACTATCTCCGAGACTGCTAAATACAAGTAAATCAGCTCATCCGTTTTGGTATGTGAAGCAGCGACGGGCTCGATAAGTACCGCTTTAGTTCCTCCAAGGCCTACTGGCATTCCGGAGTCCATGTGAAATTCTTCTTCTTCTTCGGTAATGATAAGAATTGATGACTCTTATCTGAGGATCTCGAGACGAATCGCCCCAGGGCGGCTATGCACCCCGTTAGCCTCTGCACGACCTTTACGTTGTCTACTACCGTGATGTCCTCGATAGCTTTGATTTTATCGGGGCTGATCTCGATTCCTTGATTGGATACCATGAAGCCGAGAAACTTTCCTGAGCCGACCCCGAACGCACATTTTTCTAGGCTGCGCTTCATGTTGTACCTTTTCAAGATACCAAAAGTTTCCTGCAAATACTTCAAATGGTCCTCTACTCACAGGGACTTAACTAACATGTCATCGATATAAACTTCCATTGATTTTCCTATTTTTTCTTCGAACATCCAGTTTACTAGGTGTTGATAAGTTGCACAAGAATTTTTAGTCCAAGTGGCATTACATTATAACAGTAGGTGCCGTACTTAGTGATAAACGAGGTATTTTCCTGATCTCCGGGTTGATTTGTATTTGGTTGTACATGGAGTAGGCGTCGAGGAAACTGAGAATCTCGTGGCCAACCGTGGCATCGATATACGATCGATATTAGGCAAAGGAAAAGAATACTTAGGACATGCTATATTCAGGTCTTTGTAATCTACACACATCCTAAGTTCATTCCCCTTCTTAGGGACTACCACTACATTCGCTAACCATTCGGGAAACTTTACTTCCCGAATGGATCCTATTTTAAGAAGTTTGGTTACCTCGTCCTTGATGAAGGCATGCTTGACTTCGAGCTGAGGTCTTCTTTTTTGCTTCACCGGATGGAATTTCGGATCCAGGCTTAGTTTGTGAGTGGTGATTTCTGGCGGGATCCGCGTCATATCGAGATGGGACCAAGAAAAGCAATTCATGTTAGCTTTAAGGAATTGAATAAGCTTTTACCTGAGCTCAGGGGCTAGCCCCGTGCCCAGGTATACCTTTCGTTCGGGCTGATCTTCGGTTAATGAGATTTGTTTTAGCTCTTCAACCATCGACATTGTGGCGTCAGAATCATCGAGGAATATGAAAGACCGAGGGACCCCGTAGTCATCATCCTCTTTAGTCCCCTATTTTTCTGATTGGGTCGAGGTCGGTGGCTCTGGTTGCTATTTGGCCTCCTGATTTCCCTTTGAATTTGATCCTTTTTATGAAAGTGCTGATATTGGTATCACTTCGTCGACTGCAAACATTTATTTGGCGGCCAGTTTCTCCTCGTAGACCGTTTTGACTCCCTCTAGTGTCGGGAACTTCAGAACCTGGTGAAGGGTCAAGGGTACTGCCCTCATGTTATGGATCCATGTCCTTCTGAACTGGGATGGTCCCGGCCACGTTCATTGGCAAAGATATTTCACCTTTGGTGGTTTCACATGCTATGTTAAATCCATTAAGTACTCTGGCCGCGAGAACGACTTGATCATGTAGGCCGAGCTGTTCTACGACCCTCGATCGAATAATGTTGGCCGATCTACCTGGATAAATTAAAACGCATTTAACTTGAGTTTTATTCATAAGAACAGATATTACTAGTGCATCGTTATGGGGTTGTAAGATCCCCTCTGCATCCTCGTCATTGAAATACAAGGTCCCTTTCGGTATATAATCCCGAGTTCGCTTTTATCTTATGATCGACACCTTGGTGCGCTTGAATACAGGTCCCTGAGGAATATCGACCCCTCTAACAATCATGTGGATTACGTTTTATGGCTCCTCTTGCTCGTTTTGTCTGTTTGAATCTCCGTTCCTGAAGTGGTTCTTAGCCCGATTGCTTAAGAATTCTCGAAGATGCCTTTCGTTGAACAACTGGGCTACCTCTTCCCTTAGCTGTCTGCAATCTTCTGTCCTATGGCCATGGGTGCCATGATACTTGCACACTTGATTAGGATTTCTCTGGGCCGGATCATTCTGCAGAGGTCGAGGCCACCTAAAGTTTTTAATGCGCCCGATGGCTTATACGATAGTTGACACATCAACGTTAAAGTTGTATTCTTTGGGCTCGACACTCCTATCGAAACCACTTTTACTTTGAGCCCTCAAGAGCTCTGACCTCGATTATTTCCTCCATCACCTCGAATGAGGATGCGTCCAGACCTGTTGTTTCTCCGATCTCCAATGTATGGATGGTGACGATATCTGTTTGACGGTGGTTCCCGCTCATATCCCTTTTAAATCTGTCGACAGGCCTGATAGGAGAAACGGACCCGGAAGGAGTTCCCAATTGGTCGTCTTCGACCCTAATCTTTGACTGATACCGATTATGCACATCGGCCCAGGTGACGGCTGGGTATTCAGTCAAGTTCTGCTTTTACTGTTGTGAGGCCACCGAGTTTCATATGTTATATCCTTGATTGAAGGCCTGAAGGACCAATCATCGGCAACTGATGGTAGATCAATGCATTCTATCTGGAACTAAGACACAAACTCTCTAAGCATCTCGTTATCGTTTTGCTTTACCTTGAAGAGGCCCGACCTCCTAGTCTCGACTTTTATGGCTCCGACATGTGCTTTAACGAAGGAATCAGCGAGCATGGCAAAAGAATCAATGGAGTTAGGTGACAAATTATGGTACCATATAATCGCTCCCTTTGATAGGGTTTCCCCGAATTTCTTCAATAGTACGGACTCGATCTCCTCGTCCTCAAGATTGTTCCCCTTAATTGCACATGTTTAAGAAGTGACATGCTCATTGGGGTCTATTTTTCCATTGCACTTGGGACTTTTTGGCATGCGAAACTTCTTGGGAATCGGTTTAGGGGTCGCGCTTAGGAGGAAGGGCTTTTGTACAAACTTCTTCGAATCCAGGCACTTCAAAATCGGTGGTGCTCCTGAAATTTTATCAACCCTGGAGTTATAGGTTTCCACCTTCTTGTCATTTGATTCAATCTTCTCCTCCCTCGATTCAATTCGCTTTATTAGCTCCTTGAACATCTCATGATAGAGGGTAGGTCCCTGATTCATTTTTGTTTGATCTTCTCGACACCGGTTCGACCCTATGAACAACTTCCTGAGATAGCTCGGGCTCGACCCTGTGCGGTGCATGGTTCTGATTTTGGAGTTGTACTATTGCAGCTTGTTGAGCCTGCAACATTTCATATATTATTCGAAGACTGATTATGCCTTCTTCGTCGCCATGTGCATTCTGACCTACTGATCGGATGCCTCTACGAATGCTATTCTCGGGTCGACAACGATATTTACATTAATGGCAATATGGGACCTGACGTCGATTAGTTTTGCGGTCGGAACTCCATCGAGGTCAAGTGGAGGCCCTTTGTTCCCTAGGACGACTATGTTGTCATTTTCGTCATGAAAACCAAGGCCATTGTCGAGGTGTGTGGGTGCTACTTGAGAGTTCGACATGCTGATCCTGGAATAAAAAACACTCACAAGAACAAGTATAAAATAGTGTGTGTGTTACGAAAGTTAGCACCAGTAAACCATTATTTTCCTTAGCCCCACGGTGGGCGACAAACTGTTTACCCTAAAAACGGATAACAATTGAATTTATATATGGTTTTAAGGATACGTGATTTTGCTTGCACAAATTGAGAAAATAAGTAAATTGATATTAGAATTGACTGTTAAGATATATAAAGCAAACCAAATGAGATATGCTCATTGGCTCTCGAGACAGGTCGCCCTCAAACCAAAGGAATGATCAGAATGTGATATGAAAAAATGATAGAGTATTGAGAGCTTAAAGAATAATATATTGCTTTGAATAGTGTGAATATGATGTATTTACAAATAATTAAACCCCATTTATATAGTGTAGGGGTTCTACTTATGGTATAATTCTAAATATAGTAAGAAATCTCATGATTGAATAATTAACCGGCTCTTCTTGATACATGTCGAGATTTTCGCTGTGATCCTCGCCTGATCGCGGATATCTTGGTTTTTCGTCATTTGACTCGGCAGGCTTCCCTTGATCTTGCTCGACCTCTATCCCGCTTGGTCTCTATCTTGACTGATCTCGATGTCGATCAGTCCCTAAGTCACGAGCTTGGCAATCTAACTTCATGTCACGGTCTGGTATGATATGGGGCCGAACCTTTCCTGCCACGCCCCGGTCTCGATTAATCATACGAAAAGGGCAAGCCCGATTTTGACTGTATACATGGAAAAAATGAATTCAGGTTTTATACACTGATAGCAAAAAATAACATTTATATGCAGTCCAGAGCTTCCAGCACTTACATTGATGGAAGAAATATTTAGGTTCTGGTCAATTAATCAAAGTCACAAGCTGACTTGGACAACATCGTTATTGAAAAGATATTTACACAGTTTATGTAATTTGACCACTCTAACGAGTTATCTACTAATCTTCAGTGTGGATACTTGCAAGTGGCTATTATGTAACTTGATTCTCTAAATATAATTTTCACAATCAGCATATAAAACTTGAACCTTCAATAGAATAGGGTTTAACAAAATTAAAGGGCAAAAGATTCCACCAGAAGAAGATTAGAAGAAACAAGTAGTGAAGCACAAAATGCAAAACTTATGAAGCATTACTTCCTTTTGACATTTGATCTATGTACCCCAGAAGAAATGTGAGAACACAAATCATAGGATAAGGATGAGTTGCAATAGTAAAAAGAATACTGTATAAAACACTAGTAAAATATAGATAATAAGAAAGAATAAGGTGAGAAGAGAAGAGGAGCTTGTGGTATATGTGCTCCTAAATATAGGAGAAAGTTTCGTTTGGCATACTGGCAATATTCTTCTGAAAAAACATCACATTAATATGTCCTTTCAGTTACTCCCTCCGTCTCATATAAACAGTCGTGATTACTAAAAATAATTGTCTCAAGTTATTTATTATTTTAGAATTTCAAGACAAAATTGATTGTCTTTTCCCTTTTTACCCTTAGTTATAATTGTTCTTGAAAATGAAGATAACGCATAAACAAAATAAATATTCAATGAAGAGAGATTATATTTTAAGATATAAAGAAGGGTAGAATAGTCCAATATCTTTCCTAATAAATATTTCTTAATAAGCGTGTAAAAGAGAAACACGACATATAATATGGGATAGAGAGAGTAATATATTCATGGCAAATGAAATCAACAACAACTCTTCTCAAGGGTTGAGTGATCAACCTTCATTTGCTTCAAAAGATATAGGCATTATATTAGTTCTTTTCCTTTTTCTATCGGTACGACATCACTAGTTCTTATCACTATAGTTTTGATAGTATGCTTCTATTTTAACCTGAAAAGTACTCCTTCTGTCGCAATTTATGTAGTGGTGTTTGACTCTTTATAGAAACTAGGATTCCACTAAACAATATAGGGAACTAGGTTCTCTATCTGTTCCCACAGTAAATAAACAGAAAGTAAAGAACACGCGACATTTGCGTGGAAAACTCCCTGCTCAAGGGATTAAAAACCACGACCTACCCTAATAGGATTTCAACTCCACTAAACTGAGCAAACTTTAGATTACAACCTATTACAATCTAGGAATTAAACTCTTACTTCCTCACCTCTTACAATATCTCTATTATAAGCTCTTTGTAATAACTCAATTACAAAGCAACACTCTTTGGCTAACTCTAGTCAACACAACAAAACAACAATTTGAATGATGTCCTACAAAATACTTCTCAAAACTTAAGGACTCAAGACATCTTCAGTGCTGGGATTTGGTCTTTGGTTTGTAACAACTTTGTTCTTGAGTGCACTTGGAGAAAACAATGGCGGCTGGCACTTGAGATGAAAAGTTTTCAGATTGTCAAGTGTTAGGTAAAACCTTATATCATGTTCTATATATATATATATATATATATATATATATATATATATATATATATATATATATATATATATATATATATATATATATATATATATATATATATATATATATATATATATATATATATATATATATATATATATATATATATATATATATATATATATATATATATATATGAGAGAGCATGTGGGAGCAGATAGAGACAATACACCTTTGGTTTAGCCTCTAGCAGCAACAGTTGTGCCACTACATTGCTGCTAATAAGTACAGTGAAACAACTTTTATTGCTGTAGAGTTGATTGTGCGATAGATGAGGAATTTGTAACGCCCCAACCTCAGGAGGCGCAACCGGCACTCAACCGAGTGAACCCAACTGAGCAAGCCTATTAGAAATTTTCTACCCAACTCATTATGATCAA
Organism: Nicotiana undulata; assembly: GCA_005239495.1. Taxonomy (NCBI): domain Eukaryota; kingdom Viridiplantae; phylum Streptophyta; class Magnoliopsida; order Solanales; family Solanaceae; genus Nicotiana; species Nicotiana undulata. The sequence goes on from ML295243.1 coordinate 45,518, forward strand.
GAAAACATGTTATTATTAATTATACAACAGGAAGATTTTGTAAACATTTCCAAATCGTTTCAATTATTACATTAGTGGTATGTTTTTCAAAATTACATACACTTTTCAATTTGAAGGAACAAGGGTCCAAAACACAACATAATCCACTGACCCTTCCAATACACATATACAACACACATAGTGTCTACGAAGCCTCTAAAGATATAAAAGAGAGTCATAACAACACCGCCAACAAGGCCCCGACTATACCTCAAAATGTGGTAAACATATAAACAAAAGATGTACTACATGACCCTAGGAAGAAATGGGGCTCACCAAGTGTGCTGGGAAGATGATGATGATGCACCACTAGCTGCGAACAACAATGTCTGCTATGGAACCACCTACATCCATTTAAAGATGTAGCGCCCCCGCCTAAAGGAAAATTAGTATTGTAGAATAGTACTAGTATGTATAACTAAACACAATCTCATTAGAAAGAACAATAATACAAGAAGAAATAATCATGGAATCAATGGAACCCTTAAACAACACTACAACATCAAATTAAGGATCACATAAGCTTTCAAGTAATTTTCATAGTTTTAAATTGGGACATCATTAGTATCAATACCTCATCATTCACATTACCACCGTACTTTTATACGGTGTCCAATCACGACCCGATCGGTTAGGTTATCCCATTGGAGACATTCACCACTATCACAATTCCAGTTTCAATTTCCAATTTCAGTTTCCAGCACAGTACCACCAAGTGTGCGGCATGGCGTCCGATCACGGTCCGATCGGCTAGGCCGTCTTAGCCAAGACATTACCATTTTTCATCGATCCTCTCATTTCATATTTCTTTCACATACATCAATTCATTGGCACTAGTGGCCACAATTGTTATATCATACCTATGCTCTTGACTGTATTTCATAATGCAAGTTCTTTCCCACATGTCACATTATTATCATTTTCAACAAACAAGTCTTTCAATTCAATATATTGAGTACACACGAGAGAAGTTACTGATCATAGGTAAGTACATGCCTTCACATACTTTAGCATAACAACCTTTATTCAAACTCGACTAGAAGTCTAGGAATTTTAGCACATATTCCATATCCTCAACACATCCTCAAATGACAAGATAGCATAATGGGAACATTGAAATACATATTGCACATATATTCTTGCAACACAAGCACATTTGGAATAGCAATTTCTACATCAATCAATTTTAGAACTTACACCAATTGCATGGACACCAAGGGGGTTCAATTTCTAAGAAGAGGGGGTTTTAGCCATACATACCTGAAATTCACCCCTTAATAATACTACGGCGTCCACCACACTAAACAACTTCAATCTACAACAATGCAACACATTTGTAACTATATTAGTAAGATTTTTATACTTTAAGTCATTTAGACTTTTTATCAAACATCTAATGTGCATATATCTATACAACCTCCTTCAATGGAATTTCTTCACCTAACAACCACATTCCATACCAATGAGTCACCTTACCATCGTCTCTAGGCCATCCACAACTTCCTTTAGCACATGCATGCTCAACCATTCACACCCAAACCATCAATCTCCTTAATTAACTCATTTCACAATCTCTACAACAATAACACAACCTAGGTTAGGCACTTATGTCTTGTAATCACCATCCCATAAGTCCTAACATATATTTCATACATAAATAATCATCATAGAGTAGTTAGAGATGGTAGACATACTTCTGGCAGTAAGACTCTAGAGAATCCCCACTTGTGACAAATTTGGGGATTTGAATGGAAATCGATTGATCTTCAAGATTAATCCTTGTCAATATAAGTGTTTAGGAGTAATAACCACCTCAAAATACTCCAAAAACATTACCTTGGTTCATGGGAGGGAAGTATGGGACGGATTCCCCTTGATAGAGCAAGCCCTAGCTCAAAGAAATGACTTAGACACTCTCCCTACCCGTCCTTGGGGGGTATTTATATTTCTCCTACGTATGCGTCCGTGCACCTGGGCAAGTGGCCGCGCATCTGGCCGTGCACACAAGGAAGAAACTCCCAAATATGCGCGGTCGCGCACCTGGGCGTGCATATGACATAGGTCCGGTAAAATGGCCATAACTTTCTGTACACATATCCAAATGAGGAACCGTTTGATGAGTTGGAAACTAGACTCAAAGATATTTAATTTTATAGGTAGATCACCTCTTAAGTCTTTATAATTTGGCAGCAGAATGCGTTTGAAGTCGGACCTTGTGTGAATTGTTCCTGAAACTTTAGCCCATTGCATAGTTCCCAACATGGATTAGTCCTAGGGATCTCCTTAGGCCCTCAATAGGATCCAATGCAACTCCTAAACATATTATCATGATCATCTAAGGTTTTACCATCCTTAACCCCTCGTGAAAGGAAATACGACACTTAAGCGACTTGTGAGTGTGCCTGTGGTCTTGGACCAATAGGGAATTTATTTGAGGGGCCTCACAGAACTGATCCTATCTTGTTTGTTGAGAACGTTTCGCCGGAGAACAAAGCATATCACAAGAGGCGCAAGGGAACTGATCGCATCAGGTTCTTATCTGGTACCTTAATAAACTTGACAAATCATCAAAACCATAATAGCATAACTTATCAACTCTACACGGAGTTTAAGAAAGAAATGAAAACTTTAATACTTGTTGTCTAACATAAATCATAGATATTTGTGTGGCTATAAATCATTAAGGGTAAAGTAGAAATTCTGAAAGATTGTTTCAAATTAAGGAAATGTGACATTGTTTTTGAGACTAACTAAAAAGGAAAGTGTATAGGGAAAAATTGGGTTATAATAAATTATCGAATGATAGCATGACACGTGGAGACGAAGACAGGTAGAAAGAAAATCAAGTAACAACCAATATCGGAAACAAGAGCTACAATTGGCATTGGATAGACCGCGAAGGGCAAATGGTCAATGTGTGCAGATCAAAATCTGTCATCAGATAACATTCAATGAAGAATATTCCCTGGCATTAAAGGGGAAGCCGTTGCATAGAATATTTTCATGCATGGCATGCTGTTACATATTCATCAATGGCCCTTTTATTATTATTTAAGAGGGTCTTTATCCTAGGATCTTGTTTCCCTAGATATAACTGTAAATAGTAGGCCAACAACCATTGTAACACACGAAATCCTTGAAAAGGTTATGCTATATTTTATTCTCAAGCTCAATAAAATAACTTTATTTGTTATTTTACATTGTTCCTATTTCTGTCCTCGGAGGCATTGCTCACAGAGCCAAGCTAGTCATTTTCTTCGATTTAATCGCTAAGTCTTACTTTTAATCTTGTTTATTTATCATTTTTGGATCAAATGAGTTTGATTGTCTATAAACAACTTAATAAATTTAAGTGTACTGTTTTACGAGTAAATAGTTTGGCGCCCACCATGGGGTTTAGATAATTGCATTTGTTACTAACTTGTTTGATTCTTTGTTCAAACAACAACATACTCAGCGAAATCCCAATAGTGGGGTCTAGGGAGAGTAGAGTGTACGCAGACCTTACCCCTACCCCAAAAAGGGTAGAGAGACTATTTCTAGGAGAGACAACAATATCATAAAAAATAAGAAAAAAAGCATGTAGCAATAAAAGATGCCAGAAAGAAAATAACAACAACGAAGAAGTGGAAGGACAATAACACAAAACTAAGCAAAACAACAATGTGAACACAACATAGACCGCGAACAAACCTACACGAAACTCTATGTTTGATTCTTTGTTCCTTAGCAAGAAATAAAAAATGGCAGCTAATGATGTCAACATCGCACACAACGTCGAGGGACATGAAAATATGCCTCAACTTGAGGATTCAATTAGCCACACCCGCAACGAATGGGATGAGCCAATCCTGGTCCATGGAGGACAGTACCCCGACATGTACAAAAGCCAACTCCAGATGACGCAGAAGAGGAACACGTTGCGGAAACAATAAGAATCTTAAGAGAGCAACAGAAAGCAATCACGGGCCACAGTTCAAGGAAGGATCAGGTGATGACGAAATTGAAGCAAGCATTGTCCAGCCCTTATAACAACGCAAACGGAAGGGACCCGGTTCCTCTCCGCTATCCTACAAATCAAATGGCTCAAAGAGTTTATAACAACAGCCCGAGGGGTGAGGTCGATTTTGATGGTGCCGGGGGGATGGGTAGCGGATCTGATAACGATAACAGTAATAATCCCTTCAAAACCAAGCTCATGAGGTTTATGAGGGAAATAATCAATAGATGGATCAAAATGCAGAGGAGTTTCACGCCCGAATGGATAAGATTCCGGACTCACCAAGGGCCCAAATTCTAAAAATATACTCAGTAGACGTGTAAGCCGAGCACAACACCGAAATTAATTATGAAGAGGTTCGAGATGCCGGACATACCAAAGTGTGATGGGACTTCGAACCCGCAGGAGCACATCACAATTTAGACCACAACTGTGAAATGGAACTATTTGGCTCAACATGAGATCGAATCCGTTCTTCTGAAATTTTTTGGAGAAACCCACACAAAGGGGACCCTAACAAAGTATTCAATTTTTCCCGATCATTCAACTGACTCCTTTGAAATGCTCGCAGATTCCTTCATAAAGGTCAAAGCTAGGAAGTCAGACATATTTAGGATCGCTCAAAGTGAGTCCAAATTATTGCGCTAATCGGTAATAGATTCCAAAATGAGTGGATACTGCTACCGACCGTACCAGATGAGAGGGAAGTGGAGGCATTCAAAAAGGTTTTGAACCCAAGGAGCTCAGACGCCTCCCGAAAGCTGAAGGAAAAGTTGCTCGAATTCCAAGCGACTACATGGGCGGATGTTCATAACCGCTATGAGTCAAAAATAAGGACAGAAAATGATCATCTCGGGTTCCTTACATCAACCAAAGGACGGGTGATGAACATATGGAGGCCATGTTTTCTACAACAATGGAGGCTTATTGAGCTCATGAAGGTGCCAATGGATTTGGAGAATTGAGCCATGAATTTAAAATGCTTACACTAATTAGCCTTGGTCCAATTGAGGCCCAAGAATTTCAAGAAATTGAATAAGTCCAAGAATCTATTCAAGATTAGGATTTCTTGTTTCCTAGAAATTTAATTTTTGTTTTAGTAGGATTATATTCTTTGTTCTAGTCAAACTATGATTGTTATTTGGTATCTCATTCCTACTAGAATTCTTTTTCCTATTTTAGTAAGGATAGGTTTTCTTAGCGTAGTTTCATTAAGATTAGTTTTACTTAACCTTATCAATTTTACTCATTGTAAGGCCTATTTAAAGGGCTTAATATGCTGAAAATAAACATTTGATTAGTTTCTTTGAGCATTATCTTAAAAACATGTGATTGTTTTATTTCATTCTTCTTCCTTTATTCAACGCTTCTTGAAATCTTGCAGGATTGAAGAATGAGTGGCTAAGGTTCTTTCCATCTTCCATTCTTTTAACGTGAGCTTGAAAAATGTTTTCGCTAGTTTTCTGAAAAACTTTAGCGGAGTGCTTTTGTTTTTCTCTCTTCTTTGTGCTTAAGAGGTGCAAAACCTGAAAGTACATCAATTTGGTAACAGGTTCCAGGTCCGAATTTTCGAATTGTTATCTTATTCATTATGTTGCTAGATAAGAAGATAACAAGCTCGGGATGCTCTTCACTTGATGAACAACTTGAGATTGAAAGATTAAGAACTACATTCCTTGAACGAGACAACGAAGAAATTAAAGTGCAGTCAGATGGCTTTAAAGTGCAAATAGATGACTTAAGGAAATCAATGCAGAATATGACTGGATTGGTTGAAGGTTTGGCGATTCAAAATCAGCCACCAAATCTGCCACAACGCCTACAACCCCCACTTCCACCAAGAAAAAACATACTAGTGCTACCACGCCGTCTTGCACTTCGAGATCCACCAATTCAACCGCATAGAGCAGGACATATTGAGCAAGTAGAAGAAGTTATAGTTGACCAAGGCATGAGAATACCGAGGCTCCATGCTCACTATGATAAAAACTCAGATTCGGAATACTCTAATAATCAAGGTAGTGAAGAGTATGACTCTGATGAATTTCAATATCAACATGATAGAAGGAGATTTCAAAGAAGGCCACACAACAATAATCTAGAGAGGTATCAATGTGATGATATTAAGCTTAAAATTTCGGAGTATGATGTCAAATCTCAAGGCAATGAATTCATTTATTGGCTTATAACTATTGAGCATGTTTTTTATAATAAAGAATATTCTGATGAGAAGAAGGTCAAACGTGATGCTCTAAAGCTTAGAGGTTATGCATTGCTATGGTTGGAAAATCTCAAAAGAGAGCGAGAGCTTGAGGGAAAACAATAATTCGCACTTGGGAGAGAATGAAACAAGAATTGCACAAACAGTTCTTGCAAGAGACATATGAACATGATTCTTACTTGAAGTTTCATTCTTTTAGACAAGTAACTTTATCTGTGGATGAGTACATAAGATAATTTAAATATCTTAGGCTCAAGAGTGACATTAAAGAAAAACCAGCTTGCCTAATTGCTTGATATTTTGCGGGATTAAATAAGCCAATGTGATACGATTGCAGCCCCATTGGACCTTTGGAGATGTTTTCACACTAGCCATGGTCGTAGAGACACAATAGAAGGACCCCAAAGCCATATTTTCATCAACTACCATCAAAAGGCCAAACACTTTCAACCATGGGAGTGCTAGTTTGAGCTCTACGAAGCCACAATCATCTACAACAAAACCAAATGTTCAAAAGTAGAAGGGAAGCCCATGACTTAAGAAATTATTTTTAAAAAGAGATGCATAAATATGGGGGCCTTGGGCATATACAAGATAATTGTCCTAAGAAAAAGGAATTCAACATCCTTGAAGGAGAAACTGATGAAGAAGATTATCATGAGGAGAAACATGATGACAACTTGGAAAAAGTAGCTGAATATGGAGATGATGAAGAATACCTTATGATCCAACGAGTTCTTAATTCATATTCTATCAAGGAAGAACCATGGTTGCGACACAATGTTTTCCATACAAGTTTTACATCTAAGGGAAAGGTTCGTACACTCATCATTAATCCGGAAAGTTGTACCAATGTAGTTTATGAAGAAATGGTTACCAAATTGGGGTTTGAGACAAAACCATTGCAGAAGACATACCGCATGAGGTAGCTAGATGAAGGAAGGTGTGTACAATTAATAAACGATGCCTTATTCCTTTCTCTATTGACAAGAATTATCAAGATAAGGTCTAGTGTGATGTAATGCCTATCGATGTTTGCCACATGCTGCTTGGGAGACCATGGGAATATGACAGAAGGGCAATTCATGATGGCTTCAAGAGCACTTACTCTTTTGTCAAGGATGGAAAGAAGATCAAACTGCTCCCAATGAACCCTGAAGATTTAAAGAAGTCAAATCCTAGAGTGAAGGAGACATACATCATAAGTGCTAAGGTAGAAGAACACTTGAAGGACGGAGAGGAGGTGCTTGTTGTAGTACCTAAGGAAGTGGAATCTATCGCAAGGAGTCATTAGAAATCATTGACTCACGACTTCATGCAATATTGGATGAGTTTCATGATATTGTGTTTGATACTACACCTTCTTCTTTACCACCAATGAGGTCAATTCAACATCAAATTGATTTAATTCCAGGAGCGCCACTTTTTAATAAATAAACATACCGAATGAATCCAACACATCAAGAGGAACTTCAACGACAAGTCGAGGAACTACTAGATAGTGGACTAATAAGGGAAAGCTTAAGTCTTTGTGTTGTACCTGCCTTGCTCGTTACTAAGAAACATGGATCTTGGCGCATATGTGTTGATAGTCGTGATATTAACAGAATCACCATCAAGTATAGATTTCCTATTCCTAGGCTTGATGATATTTTTGACAAATTACATAGGGCCAAGATATTTTCTAAAATTGATTTGAAGAGTGGTTGTCACCAAATTCGAATGAATGAGGGTGATGAATGGAAGAATGCATTCAAGATAGGTAATGGATTGTATATAATGGCTTGTTATTCCATTTGGGCTCTATAACGCTCCTACCTTATTATGAGACTCATGACCCATATCTTTCAGCCACACATGGGCAAATTTGTCTTTGTTTATTTTGATGATATACTCATTTATAGAAAGGATGATCAATAAGATTTGAAGCACTTGGGAAAGATTTTTGAATTTTTAAGAGAGAAAACCCTTTTGACAACTTAAAGAAGTGCAAGTTCTTTTCTGATCAAGTCTCTTTTCTCAGTTATATTGTCTCTAATTCATGCCGACTAGGAAAATATTGAAGCTATTACTAGCTGGACTATTCCAAAAAGCTTAACAAAGATTCGCAATTTTCATGGTATGATTTATTTTTATCGGCGTTTTATAAAGAATTTTAGCTCTCTTGTAGCTCGTATTACCGAGTGTTTGAAGGGAATCTCATTTTAATGGATGGATGCTGCCAAAAGATCTTTGAATTGATTAAGACAAAGATGACTCAAGCACTCGTGCTTGCTTTTCCCATCTTCGAAGTTGAATATGATGCTTCCGTAGTTGGGATTGGAGTTGTTCTTGGTCAAGAAGGTAGCCCTATTGCTTATTTTAGTGAGAAGCTGAATGATGCAAAGTTCAAGTATTCTACTTATGACAAGGAGTTCTATGCCATTGTCAGAGGTCTTTCTTATTGGAGTCATTAAAGTTTTACCTCAAAAATTTATTCTTTATTCTGATCATAAGGCCTTGAAGTATGTAAATAGCCAATAGAAACTCAACATTAGGCATGCCAAGTGGGTAGAATTTTTGCAAGCCTTTCATTTTGTTATTAAACACAAGGCTCGGAAGGTAAATCAAGTAGCTGATTGTTGCACCCCATAGTCTCGTATGTGAGAGTACGTCGTAAGTCAATAGATGTAAGCTCTGAAATAAGATCATCTTTGAAAGTAAATAAAGTAAGTTAATCATGTTACCTTTGAGGTTACAAATATTTAAGATCATGAATAATGAGTACCAAGAGGGTTGGCAAGCTTATAAGTTAAAACAATTCAAGAAAATAAGTTTCGTCAAAAGTAGACGAGTTTGGAATATTATAACATGTACTTTAGGGTGAGACTATGATTCATTACATGATAAGGAGGTTATTCTATGTGTTATTTTTGTCGTATGATAGTCGTGTGCAACGTTTTGAAATCAAGCAAGTTGTGGAACAAAAGTTGACAAAGGTCTTCACAAATTACATTCATAATGTGCTGAAAATTAGGTCAAATGTAACTGAGATTTTCTCCCAATATTCTTGGAATTATTGTATGATCTACCAACAAAGTTTAATATCTATGAGCCTAGTTTCTAACGCATCAAACCGTTTATCGATACGACATAGGAGTAGAGAGATATTTGCTATTTCGCGAGACTGCGCAGACATCATAAGTGACAAGTATGTGGTTCACTACAACTTTTTGAGCAATACATATTCTGCTATAAGAGGTTTTATTAGGACATATTATATACCAAATTGAAGGTCTTGGAATTTAGTTTCCAACACTCTTAACCATTCTTTCATACGACATCCGGATAAAAATATATAAGCGTCGGAAGATGGGCCAGTACTAGGGTGCCAAGCTAGCACCTCTTTGATTTTTCCAAAGTTGATATATATGTCTTAGGTCGGACTTCTCTTCATTTTTCAGAATAAAACGACAAGAGAACACCCATTCCTTAAGCTCTCTTCTAGGTTTTCAAAGAAGATTATCATCCCGGGCATGAAATCGAGAAGCGATAACGTCAAAACGATCCCTATGACGTAAGTATCATTACACCGCCTCTCTTTTTTCGTTGTCGTTAGAGTTTTGGAAAGTACTTCATAGTTAAGAAATGTCTAATATCTGTATTTAAGTGTTTAACTATCAAATAAGGTTGATATATGTGTTTCCTAATAGTTAGAACTCACGGGACGGTGATCGGAAGTCGTGAGTTCGAGTTATTTGACCTGTAGCGGACTGTTTTGTGGACTCTTTTGTGTTACTGTTGGGATGAGTATTTTACTACTATTTTGTAGAGTTTTGGAGGAGTAAGAATGTTTAGAAACACCATATAGATGTAGGGTGGTGGGCTGGTAGTTCCTCGTGACATTTCCGGGTCGTTTGACACTACTATGGTGGTCGTTTTGTGTATGAAGAGATTGCGGTGTGTTGGGCTATTTTGTAGTATTTTGTGGTGTATATAAGGCTGGAAAATAATGTATATATGTTGTTGTTATTGTATTCTTGTGTTGTTGGTGTTATCATTAATTTGGAGGAAGTAAGGATAATAAGGGAGTGCTTCCCGTTTTTATACAAAATAAGTTTGTCGTTCGTTGTTCGATAGTTATACCTTTCATAACTTAATGATAGTATTATTATCGTTGTTGTAGATTAAGGTGAGAAGAGGCGAGTTCAACTTGGTGAGTGGAAAGATTGTGATAAGGTATGTTAAGGCACTTCCTTCATTCTTTTGGCATGAACTAAAGTGAAACGAACGTAAACAATACGCTATTTCATACCGAATCTACTCCTAGCAACTAAGGTTGTCCATGTTGTTCTTTCCTTACAAAGTTATTCTAAGAAAGTATGTATGATCCTTGAGTCCTAGTGAAGTTCATATTGATGATGTGATGTCCATAATGTTAATCAAAAGTGCAATTACCTTACGTCACTCTGAAAGGCTTAGAGCGTGATTCCATGAGTACATCATGCATTATATATATTACCTATTTTACACTACCGAGCCGTGCTATAGTCGGCCGGGTACGGCACCTATTGTGCAACCACTGATCAGTTGGGTTTACCAAGCTCCACGTGGTCAGGTACGATTCTACCGAGCCTTATGATATCCGGGTATGTTTTTACTGAGTCCTCTTCGAGGGCAGGTATGATATGATGAGGCCCACAGAGGCAGATGTTTTTAAAAGATTATGTATATACATGTATCACGCATTTCATGTCACTATCTCTCAAAGGCACTCAGATGCTACATGTTGTATCTCCTTTATCTATCTTTACATTAATGTTCTTAGTTATGCTTTTCTGTCTTACATACTCAGTACTTTATTCGTACTGACGTCTCTTTTTCTTAGGGACACTGCGTTTCATGCCCGAAATTCCCGATAGACAGGTTGATAGTCCTCCTAGTAGGCTATCAGCTCAGCGGAAGGTGGCTGCACTCCACTTTCTCCAGAGTTGCCTATTTGTTCAGTATGATTGAGACATGCATTGACTGGTATGGCGGGGCCCTGTCCCGACCTTTTTTATGTTTATGTACTCTTAGAGGCATGTAGACAAATGTCAGGTATATGGATACTTGTATGGCCTTGTTGTCCTATGTTTTGAGTTTACAAATGGTCATGTCAGCTTTATAGGTGCGTATGGAACATCTATAAGTTTCTATATCATGTTAGGTCGTCCTATGTCTAGCATTCCCTTGTGTTTTATTTCGATTATGTCACGATGACCATTTTGGCACATTTACCCATGATAGTGTGATAAGAAAGATATGTTATGTTGGTACTCGCTTGAGTAAGGTACCGGGTTCCCATCGCGGCCAATAGGTTGGGTCGTGACAGAAGTGGTACCAAAGCAGTTATGTCCTAGGGATGTCTACAAGTCGTGTCTAGTAGAGTCTTGTTTATGAGTGTATTGTTCACCACACTTATAAGCAGGAGGCTACAGGGCATTTAGGACTGTCACTCTTTCTTCTTACTCTAGATCGTGTCGTAGAGCTTAGTTATAAGAACTCAATTTCCTAAACTCTACCTTATTCATAATACGATGATGCCTACATCTAGAAAGACGGTTGGTAAGAGATATAACTATGGAAGAGTTGAGTAAGAGGAACTCAATTTTTTCATCATGCTTATGATGGATTAATATGAGGTATTCAGCAGATCATGTGTATACTAAGATGTGTAAGCTTTTTGATAAGGATCCCTATGGCAAGAATGCCTATCTACTCTTACGGTAAAAAGGAATAAGAGAATCGGGATGTAGACACAAGTTTCAGCAAGTAAAAGAATCAAGGTGAAGAAGGTTACGAGGTAACTAGATAGTAGAGATGAACATTATCTACAATTCAAGCAGAGAAATATAAGCATTTTGAGTTACCTTCAATTGTAACAGAGGAATGAACAATTGGGCACACCCATCTCATTTATGCCCTATGGAAGCTTATAGAAGTAGTATAAGAGAAGGAAAGATATCAGGATTCGGCTAGGGTTAGAGTGACCCAAAATGGTGGATGGACTGTTTGCATTAGTCGACATTTTCGAAGGATAGTGGAAACGTGGTAATAGATCTCCTTGCGAGACATCCAGATGGTGCACTCTTTACTAGAACAGTCATATATGAATACTAGAATGTTCAGAAATTTCAGAAGATGGGAAGTGGAATCCTAAAAGGGATAAATATTTACCTTAGTATGACTACATCCCATATTAACCAAAGAAAAGGAGAATGTTAGGCTTCCCGAAGAGCTAGTGAGATGAAGCAAGGGGAGCTAAAAGTGAAAGAACGTTTTGTTGAAGTCTTCATAATAAGGTGATAGACAGAAATATTAACAGGAACATAAGAAGAGAGTAAACAAAACATTATGAGTAAGATGTGATACTTGGATAACGACAGTAGATAAAAAAAATGACATTATTAGCGAATCTATAGTTAAGGGAAGAAAAAGACAAGAGGTAACAGGCCTTGAGGCAACAAAAGAGTATAGGTCATATAGTCATATCCTAATTTCGAGAAATAAATTATGACTCCAACGTGATTACCAGAAGTAAATGTTAGAGCCCCGAGTAAAAGAAATTAGTATGGGATAGTAAACAAAAAAAATCTAACATGCATTAGGGATCAAAGGAATTGGTAATAGTCGGCATCTTTTCAAATATAGTGTTTCGACAATCATAGAATGAACAATAGAAGAATAACCTTTAAAGGTCATTCACGAAGACGCTTCCCCAAAGCAAGCACTATGAGCAGAGTTAAGCTTAAGGGACTAAATGTGCCAGTTACACCAGGTGTCACCCTTGTGTGTAAGTAATTCAATTATACCTAGTGTAGAGGGGTTACCGCAAGGCGATTAATATGTATGTGAAGATGTGGAAAACAAAATGCCAAAGATGAAGAGGTAACTATCGAATGGTAAAGGAAGAATGCGGTAAAAAGGTGAAAGGAATGAGATTGCATTTATTCATATCCTACAGATATAATATGACTCAAGAACATTATGCAAGCATGACGCCGGAGAGAATAAATAAGGGTTTTGCACTCGATGATATTGATAAATAAGTGGAAATGAACACTTGATACATAAGGATCCCATAGGAGAGGTAAGTTAAGACAAAGGACATAACCCAAAAGAAGTTACGCATAATATAAATATGAGAATGGACCAACGGGTAGTCTGTAGTTGATTCGGGAAGATCCTAGTTATAGCTAAACAAGAGGTCATAGATAAATCAACAGATCGTGCAAGATAAACGTAGTGGAACCCAACATAGGGAATTCAGTCTCGCAGATATGATGTCATCGTGATCCTTAAGTAATATTAAGATAGGAGTTTGAGTAGTTAAAGGTACCGTATAAGTGTTGCGGAAATAAAATAAAGTGTCACTAGGGAGATAGTCAAATTTCACTTCAGAAGCAACCTTACGAGCACAAGGGCGTGGATGTAAGTAACTAAGGATAATAATAGGTGAGTAAGAACATCAAAAATTCCTTTAGGTATATGATGTAATAAGCTCGCATCTTTACAAGAGTTGGAGGGCATCCACTATGTAGTACAACGAAATACTAGCTGAGGAAATAAGGAAGAAGGCTTCAACATAAGCATAGTGACTTAAAGAAGAAATGGTCTTATAACAACTTTCTCACTACAATATTGTATATACTCCATAGGTAAGTGGCACCTATCGTGGATAATGAACGGGAAGAAGAAAAAAATAAAGAGTTGATGATTCAGACCATATGAGATACAGGGAACTCCAGTATTCGTGGGCATTAAGATATTCCATACAGCAAGTGGCAGAACGGCCAGGAAAAGTAATTGATTACATTTAAAGGCGACTGGGAAGGAATGAAAGGAAATCTATGGTGCTAGCATGTTAAAAGGAAGACTGTGAGTAGTATAAATAGATATGCTTAGGTCGCAAGCTAAAGTATGATAGAGCAACAAGGTTTTAGCTAGACATGAGTAAGGATAAGAAAAGGTGAGTGAGAAGGTGACGAGAATATGTAAGTCCTTGGGATTAAACCCATAACAAGAGACCTGATGGTTTCCATAAAGTTATAAAAAGCTCAGTATAGGATGAGTGAACTCAAAGGAGTTTAAAACTAGGAGCATTTAGTAGAGATGGAATGCTACCCTGGTAGTAAAGTAAGGGTGTAAGTATGGTAAATGATAAGAGCATGACATTTAGGCCTTTGATTGAGTAATGATTTTGAGAACAAGGATTTCATGAACTGCACGAGATTAGAATACCCCCATAGGATGAATCACATTGGATGCAATGAAATACAGTTATTGGAGTATAGTATTGTCCCTAAGTGGATCAGGAAAATCACTTCAGATATTCCCCGATGAGACGTGAGCCCTACTGAAGATATATTACATAAGAGGTTTCAAGTTATCAGTAATAGATTATAGATCAACATTAAGGTGAATCAACAATAGATGGATGAAAGTTTCAAAGTATGAGATAAGATTAGGTTGTCATTTTTCAGATGAACGGTAATAAGGAAGCATTAAATGACTTAGATTTATACATATAGGATAAGCGGTGAGAGAGTAACCTGGAGTTGGGTGGCAATCCTCCATAATAATAAACCGAAGTAAGAGTTATGGTAACGTATGACCTACTTAGTTGTGGTAAAGCCATAAGCATAGATAACTGGGGCTATGAAACAAGATATAGCAATAGTCGTAGGTTCAACAAAGTACTAAGCAAAGAACTTTAGTACACCTATAGATGCCCAGAGGGACAGCATGTCATAGTACTATATATGTTAACAAAGTGAAGCCTAGAGATTGGTGAAAAGCTAACGGAAAAAGGAGATAGGAGTCGCATTGGCGCACATTCAAAGTTAGAATTGTACAGGCTGCATGAAAGAAAGTAGAAACAGTTACAATATTGGAAGAATTCAGACAACAAGTCGTGGTGTGAGAAAAGGCCAAAGAAGGGGGAATGCCCTAGCCTTCAGATTTATTCACATAATAGTTGCCTAGAAGTCAAGGACAGTACTAAATTATTCATAAGATCTATAGGTTATGAAACTGATAAGCGCATCAGTAAATATTCGATGACGTATGTTCCAAAGGGGAGAATGATGTTACACCTCATAGTCTCGTATGTGAGAGTACGTCGTAAGTAAATTGATGTAAGCTCTGAAATAAGATCATCTTTGAAAGTAAATAAAGTAAGTTAATAATGTTACCTTGGAGGTTACAAATATTTAAGATCATTAATAATGAGTACCAAGAGGGTTGGAAAGCTTAGAAGTTAAACCAATTGAAGAAAATAAGTTTCGTCGAAAGTAGACGAGTTTGGAATGTTATAACATGTAATTTAGGGTGAGACTATGGTTAATTACATGATAAGGAGTTTATTCTATGAGTTTTGTTTGTCGTATGATAGTCGTGTGTTACGTTTTGAAGTCAAGCAAGTTGTGGAACAAAAGTTGGCAAAGGTGTTCAGTAATTACATTCATAATGTGCTGAAAATTAAGTCAAATGTAACTGTGATTTTTTCCCAATATTATTGGAATTAGAGAGATATTTGCAGTTTCGCGAGACTGCGCAGACATCATAAGTGACAAGTAGGTGGTTAACTAAATCTTTTTGAGCAATACATTTCATGTGTTATATGAGGTTTTATTGGGACATATTATATACCAAATTTAAGCTCTTGGAATTTAGTTTCCAACACTCTTAATCATTCATTCATACGACATCCGGATATTTAGATATAAGTATCGGAAGATGGGCCAATGCTAGGGTGCCAAGCTAGCACCTCTTTGACTTTTCAAAAGTTGATATATATATATATGTCTCAGGTCGGGTTTCTCTTCATTTTTCAGAATCAAAAGACCAGAGAACACCCATAAACATATCCTTAATCTCTCTTCTAGGTTTTCAAAGAATATTATCATCCGGGGCATGAAATCGAGAAGCGATAACATCAAAACGATCCCTACGACGTAAGTGTCATTATACCGCCTCTCTTTTTTCTTTGTCTTTAGAGTTTTGGAAAGTACTTCATAGTTAAAAAATGTATAATATATGTAGTTAAGTGTTTAAATATCAAATTAGGTTGATAAATGTGTTTCCTAATAGTTAGAACTCACGGTACGGTGATCGGAAGCCGTGAGTTCGAGTTAATTGACTTGTAGCGGACTGTTTTGTGGAATTTTTTGTGTTACTATTGGGCTGCGTATTTTACTAATGTTTTGTGTAGTTTTGGAGGAGTAAGGGTGTTTAGAAACACCATATAGATGTAGGGTGGTGGGCTGGTAGTTTCTCATAACATTTCCGGGTCGTTTGACACTACTACGGTGGTTGTCTTCTGTATGAAGAGATTGCGGTGTATTGGGCTGTTTTGTAGTATTTTGTGGTATATATAAGGCTGGAAAATAATGTATATATGTTGTTGTTATTATTTTATTATGTTGTTGGTGTTATCTTGAATTTGGAGTAAGTAAGAATAATAGGGGAGAGCAGCCCGTTTTTATACAAAATAAGCTTGTCGTTTGTTGTGTGATAGTTGTACCTTTTGTAACTTAATGATAGTATTATTATCGTTGTGGTAGATTAAGGTGCGAAGAGGTGATTTCAACTTGGTGAGTGGAAAGATTATGATAAGGTATGTTAAGGCACTTCCTTCATTCTTTTGGCATGATCTTAAGTGAAACGAACGCAAACGATACGCTATTTCATAATGAATCTACTCCTAGCATCTAAGGTTGTCCATGTTGTTATTTCCTTACAAAGTTATTCTAAGAAAGTATGTATGATCCTTGAGTCCTAGTGAAGTTCATATTGATGGTTTGATGTCCATAATGTTAATCGAAGGTGCAACTACCTTACGTCACTCCGAAAGGTTTAGAGTGTGATTTCATGAGTCCAGCATGCATTATATATAGTACCCATTTTAATCTACTGAGTCGTGCTATAGTCGGTCGGGTACGGCACCTATTGTGCAACCACTGATCAATTGGGTTTACCGAGCTCCACGTGGTCGGGTACGATTCTACCGAGCCTTATGTTATCCGGGTATGTTTTTACCGAGTCCTCTTCGAGGCCGGGTATGATATGATGATGCCGATAGAGGCGGATGTTCTTAAAAGATATGTATTGCGCATTTCATGTCACTATCTCTCAGAGGCACTCAGATGCTACAAGTTGTATCTCCTACATCTCTCTTTACATTGCTGTTCTTAGTTATGCTTTTCTGCCTTACATACTCAGTACTTTATTCGTATTGACGTCCCTTTTTCTTGGGGACGCTGCGTTTCATGCCCGCAGGTCCAGATAGACAGGGTGAAAGTCCTCCTATTAGGCTATCAGCTCAGCGGAAGGTTTTGCTGCACTTCACTTGCTCTGGAGTTGCCTATTTGGTCAGTAAGATTGGGACATGCATTAACTGGTATGGCGGGGTCCTGTCCCGACCTTTTTCAGGTTTATGTACTCTTAGAGGCTTGTAGAAAATGTCAGGTATATGGATACTTGTATGGCCTTGTCGGCCTATGTTTTGAGTTTACAAATGGTCATGTCAGCCTTATAGGCGCGTATGGCACATTTATAAGTTTCTATATCATTTTAGGTCGTCCTATGT
Source organism: Nicotiana undulata (assembly GCA_005239495.1). NCBI lineage: Eukaryota > Viridiplantae > Streptophyta > Magnoliopsida > Solanales > Solanaceae > Nicotiana > Nicotiana undulata. Next base: position 63,389 of record ML295243.1, read on the forward strand.
CTAGAATTCCCTTATGTTTTATTTCGATTATGTCATTATGACCATTTTGGCACATTTACCCATGATAATGTGATAAGAAAGATATATTATGTTGGTACTCGCTTGAGTAAGGTACCGGGTGCCCGTCGCGGCCTATAGGTTGGGTTGTGACACTAATGCATTAAGTCGCAAGCCTTGTTTTGTTTCTGCCATGCAAAACACTATTGCGGGTTTTGAACACATAAAGGATCTATATGCAACAAATCTGTACTTTGGAGCTATTTTGGTCAATATTGGGAGGGTCCACATCGTATGTTTATTCTTAGGGATTGCTATCTTTATCATGGTAAGCAGCTTTGTGTTCCACAAGGAAGTTTGTGTGAATTTATAATATGTGAATCCCATGAAGATGGGTTAGCTTGCCACTTTGGGCAAACAAAGACTCTACGCCTAGTACAAGAAAACTTCTATTGGCCTAAGATGGTTCGGGATGTCAATACGCTGGTTGCAAGATGTGAAACTTGTATAAATGCAAAAAAAATGCGCAAAAGCATTTTGGGTCTTTACACTCCTCTGCCAATTCCTACTTAACTGTGGAAAGGCATTAGCATGGACTTTGTGTTGGGCCTTCCAAGGACTCAAAGAGGTAAGGATTCCATCTGTTTGGTTGTCGATCGATATTCGTAGATGGCTCACTTTATTCCTTGCGATAAGATTTCGGATACAGCAAATATTGTTGATCGCTTCTTTGATCATATTGTGAAATTTCATGGAATTCCCAGAACTATTGTTTCATATAGGGATTCTAGGTTCCTAGGTCATTTTGGAGGACTTTATCGGCTAAACTTGGTACTAAGCTAACACATAGCTCTTCTCATCATCCCCACACTGGTGGGCAAACCGAAGTTGTCAATCAAAATTTAGGTGCTTTGTGAGTTAATAAACAAAAATCTCAAAGAGTGGGAATCGTTACTTCCTATTGCTGATTTTTCCTTCAACAAGTCAACCAACTTCACTACGGGAAAGAGTCCATTCGAAGTTGTCTGCGCACTACGGGAAAGAGTCCATTCGAAGTTGTCTGTGGTAAAAATCATCTTGGACCACTTGATCTTTCCCCTCTTCTAATTACTAAATACAAGCGAGAAACTCAAGAAACTACATGAGATGTTTCAAGCACATATCGAGAAGAAAAATACTAAATACAAAGAATAGGCTGATACAAGTAAGAAACATGTGGTGTTCAAGGAAGTCGACCTGGTTTGGGTTCATTTGAGTAAGGAGAGGTTTCCAAACAGCAAGTTTTCTAAATTAGAGAAGCGAGCTGATGCACTTGTTAAGGTTACTAAATACAAAGAAAAGGCTGATACAAGTAAGAAACATGTGGTGTTCAAGGAAGTCGACCTGGTTTGGGTTCATTTGAGTAAGGAGAGGTTTCCAAACAGCAAGTTTTCTAAATTAGAGAAGCGAGTTGATGCACTTGTTAAGGTACTGCAAAAGATTGGTGATAATGTTTGTTGCTTGGAGCTTTCCAATGACTTTGAAATATCACCTATCTTCAATGTGGAAGATCTTGCTCCCTACTATTTTGATGACTCGAGGGCGAATACTTTTCAACCAGGGGAGAGTGATGATGGAGGCCATGTTTTCTACAACAATGAAGGCTTATTGGGCTCATGAAGGTGTCAATGGATTTAGAGAATTGGGCCACGAATTTAAAATGCTTACACTAATTAGCCATAGTCCAATTGAGGCCCAAGAATTTCAAGAAATTGAAGAAGTCCAAGAATTCGTTCAAGATTAGGATTTTTTTTCCTTAAAGATTGGGATTTTCTTATTTCTTGTTTCCTAGTAATTTAATTTTTATTTTAGTATGATTATATTTGTAGTTCTAGTCAAACTAGGATTATTAGTTGGTATTCCATTCCTACTAGAACTCTTTTTCCTATTTTAGTTAGGTAAAGTTTTCCTAGCCTTATTCTTATTCTAGTTTAACTAGGACTCGTTTCCCTTAACCTTATCAAATTTACTCATTGAAGGCCTATTTAAAGGGCTTAATATGCTGAAAATAAATATTGGTGATTAGTTTCTTTGAACATTAGCTTAAAAATGTGATTGATTTTTTATTTCATTCTTCCTCCTTTATTCAACTCTTTTTGCAATTTTGAGGGATTGAAGAATCAGTGGGTAAGGCTCTTTTCATCTTACATTCTTCTAACGTGAGTTTGAAGAATGTTTTTGCTAGTTTTGTGAAAAAACTTTAGCGGGGTACTTTTATTTTTATCTCTTCTTTTTGCTTGAGAGGTGCAAATCTTGAAAGCATATCAATGGGACCGAGACAAGTACCATGATAAGTTCAAAGGTGATTTTGATGCGGACCGGCGATGTCCTAAAGCCGCTTCTTTCCACACGAGATAACCAAAGGACGCGACAACAAGGGGTTTGGTCCTTGGATAAGTTCACTCCAGACAGAAGAACTTATTGTCGCCGGAATAATATATCATTGCAAGAAAAAGAGGTACTGCGGTCCCTGGATTCCACATATCCCTGGTTGTTCGTTATAATTTCAGCATCAGCATAGTGGAATTGGTATCGGCGTTGAGGAATATCAAAGAAGCACGATTCTCGAAGCCAATCAGATTCGATTCCATCCAGAGTGATACTAACTTATGGTGTGAATATCATGGGACTCGCAGCCAAACCGGGGATTACCGACATCGGCACAAAGAGTTGGCGACATTGTTGAAGAACGACCATCTCAGAAAATTCTTGAGTGACCGGGCCAATAACAATTACAGCCATAGCCGGGATAATGCGGAGCCTTCAATATAGCAGAGGATCCTCCTCGATTGACTATCAACATGATTTACAGAGGAATGAACTCAACGGTGTAACCTTCTCGACAGCGAAGAAGACAAAGGTTTCAGTGACTCATACCAAGAGACTCTGGGAGGTCTCCGAAGACAATATCACCTTCAAGGAGGAAGACACTGACGGACTTCTTCTTCCACATAACGATGCTCTGGTAATCTCTCTCCATGTCTTAGATTTTAAGCGTGTTTTTGGTTGACCTAGTAATCTCGGCCAACATTATTCAATGGAGAGTGTTGGAACAAGCAAAGCTAACTGGAAGCATCATTCCTGCAACGAAACTTCTCGCTGGGTTTAACTTGGCAAGTGTGACAAGACGAGAAGAGATCCTACTGCCCACGAATGCCGAATGAGTAACCACAACCACCTTATTGGAAGTGGTAGACGGCGACATGGGTTTACAATATAATCCTCGGAAGGCCACGGCTACATGAGATAAAGTTCGTGCCCTCAATGTATCATCAATTGTTGAAATTCCTGACCCCGAAAAGAATCAAGCAGATAAGAGAAGATCAATTAGCGGCAAGAGAAATGAACGCAGTGTCGATTTCCAGTAGCAAATGGAAGGAACCCAGCAAATAGCAATCACCAAAACTAACGCCTTCTCCCCTGAACAATGAAGATAAAGACGAGGAGTGGTCGGAATCCCACCAGGTGACGAGATACTTTCAAGTATCGGAGGAGACTGACGGAACCAAGTCCAGTGCAGAAGAACTTGAACAAGTGGCTTTGTTCGAAGAATTCTTGGAAAGTAAGTTACACATGGGAACAAAACTCAATCTCGAGCTCGGTCCGAAATTTATTAATTTGCTTAAAGATAACATTGATTTTTTTGCATGGTCGCGCTCGGATATGACAGGTATCCCATTAGAGGTGGTCGTGCACAAGATTAACTTAGATCCAAATTTCCCACATGTGAGGCAAAAGAAATACTCGATAGCGGGTGTCAGGAATAGGGGTTTGTTAAAGAAGAGGTAATTAACTCGACTACTCAACATCAGTTCAATCTGGGAGGTAAAGTATCCCGAATGGTTAGTTAACGTATTTGTGGTTCCAAAGAGTAATAACAAGTTTAGAGTGTGTGTAGATTATAAGGACTTAAATAAGGCATGCCCTAAAGACTCGTTCCCATTATAAAACATCGATCCAATGATTGATGCAATGGACTGGTACTAATTAATGAGTTTCCTCGATGCATACATCGGGTACAATCAAAATCAACATGAACCTGGAGGATCAGGAAAAAATTTCGTTCATAAAAAACTTTGACACATATTGTTTTAATGTGATGCCATTTGGGCTTAAAATGTCGGGGCCACTTATTAGAGGCTCGTGAACAAGATGTTCGAGAAGCATATAGGCAAAAATGGAAGTAAATATTAATGACATGTTAGTCATGTTAAGAGAAGAAGCATCGATGCTCCTGTCAGGAGTTGAGAGGTTGGCCATGGAGAGTTTGAGATGAGGTCGAGGTAGGCCTAAGAAGTACTGGGGAGAGGTGATTAGGCAGGACATGGCGCTGCTTCAGCTCACTGAGGACATGACCGTTGATAGGAGGGTGTGGAGGTCGAGGATTGAGGTAGAAGGTGTCGCGGCCCCTTTTTCCCCCTTTTAAGCGGAGAGATCGGGTTTATGAAATTTTGGGACAACTCCTTTTGAAGGAAGAGGGTTAGAAGGAAGAGTCGCCACCTAACGATTTTTATGGTGCGTTAGGGCACCCAGAGTAGTTAACTCATAAAACTAGTTTACATTACCAGAGTTTGGGTAAGGGCTTGAAGTTATCCCAATGGGAAGGTATTAAGCACCCCTCAGGATCCATAATTGTGGTTCCCGGCCAAATGGTTTCGTGAATTTTGGACAATAAGAAAATAATAAGGCTCACATAAGAGGGGATTTCAAGTAAGTATTGAAATTACTAAAATTTAAAGGAAACTAAGTAAATCATTTGAAAGAAAATGTCCTAGGTTTTAAAGTAATATGGATCACATCAGTGCAATACCCGATAGACAGAGCTACACGTGGTATTAGCACAGCGGTCATCATATATATATATTCTACCCTTTCCTACCCCGTGAAGGTATTTAAAGCATGTGTTGGTCACGAGCTCTATTGCGTGCTATTACCCGTCCCATCTTATCAGTCCCGGATGAGGCTAGGACTACTATTCCTAAGAGGGGAAGTACTAGGCTGAACCCTTAGGTTTAAAGGACAAAATACTAGGCGGCAAGCAAGAACAGTTAGGACTGCAAACAGAGAGGAAACACATAGAGACAGATACGAGGCTCAGGTATTCCTCCACAAGTTATACACATAATGAGCATGACTAGAACACAAGGGCTTTAACTTCAGAACCTAAAGCATGATGTCTAGGCGAGAATACAATAATGAGGCAGTGTATCTATTGAGTTCCAGAGGAAGGATTTTTGCCAGTTCAGAATACTGATTTTTTGACCTATTATTAGCCAAAAGTACATAGAAGGAAGGTAGATAACTAGTTTTAATAAGTTTCACACCTAAGGCTTGCCTAGGCGTATTAAACCGCTCCAGTTACATTGTTTTAGCTCCTGGTTTTTAGAAAAATAGTCGTTAAGCAAGAATAAGACTATTTTTAGTTACCATTTTTAGGAGAAATAATTGTGAAACGTGGATAAGTCAGTTTTTAATCTTAACCAAGATAAAGGGGGGAATATAAATACAATCCTAAGGACATGGCATCTAAATGCAAAACAAGGTGCAGAAGGATGCAAATTTATACATGATGTTCTAAATGCATGAGCGTCTTCAGTATTAGAAACTATTTCTTTAGCGATATTTATTAACACATTTTTTTAAAGAAGAGCATACAGAGACGTAATTCCTTGTTAAGCTACTGACACCTAATACATGATTTTTAAGTGTTCATAGCAGCGATTTCTTTAACACAAGATTTTGGCATAAATAACATGAGCATGCTGAGAATGAAATCCTAAAGGGACATGATTTCTAAAATGCGAGATTTGACAGTAACTTACTTAGCCTAAAACAGGACTTCTAGGCGATGCAACTGTGAGAATGCTAAAGCAGGAACATTATGACAGACATTTTCCTGTTGTTATTCAGCTATAACACGATTTATAAGTGGATATGAGTATGACGGGGATGCTGAAATAAATAAACCTAAACATCATGATATCTAATGCATGAATGACATATATTCTGAAGCATGGTGACTATTGCACATATACAAAAATAAAGTGAACCTATAGGCATGGTTTCTACCCGAAACAAGTACTATAACATGCATATTCCCCACCCATTTCACGATCCAGCCCCAGAATCGTTTTTACAATTAATTATTACAGACCATCATTGCACAAATTACATAAGCAAATAAGGAAATTAAGAAGTTACACTATAGAGAACCTAACAATAGGCCCAAATCTCCAGATCCAATAATGCCATATGCCATGACTTTTTATAACCCAGGTGTGTCAGAGTTCCTAAGGACCTCAAAGGATCTCAGGCAGTGCTCACACCCAGGTACCCTAGCCAGGAATGAGTAAGTGCAGTGTGGAATGCCAGCCTTGTGTGTCAGAGTTCAATGGGTACTCAAATGGTCCCCAAGGCAGTGCTCACACGAAGGGGGGCTGAACTTAGAAACTAGGAGTAGTGAGATGTGCTCATAGTTTTTAGAAGAAGAGGGTTGCAAATAGTTTCTGAAACAGTTGTTTTGAAATAGGCTTTAGAGAACAACATAAGAGTTTGCATTTTATGAAAAAAACAGTTTGAGGAGGAAAAGAACAGGACAATCAACAACTCAGAAAACATATATAGTTTAGGAGACCAAACACAAACAAGGAAAAGGGAATTGGGGACAAGTAATACATATGTGAAAGCATAGTTGCACATAGGTTAACATCAGAGAAGTCTTACAGGACTTAACTAATTACAGCAATAGTCTATCACAAAGTATTCATGCTAAGAGTTTAATAGCATTAGATTGAGGGGGTGCCAGACAGAGTTACACATTAGGTTCAGGATTACATAGTAACTAGGTATCATGAATACCTGCTTATAGTGTCAGGAATCGGGGGGAGGGGGGTAAGGCAGATTCATAATGAAACATATAAGAAAAGTACTGGACATGCTGAACTGAAGGGGAAGAGAGATCACATAGACAAATAGACATGCTAATCATAAAGGGAAAGAGAGATCACATAGACAAAGTAGACATGCTAAGCATAGAGGGAAAGAGAGATCACATAGACAAAGTAGACATGTTGAACCAAAAGGAGATCACATAGACAAAGTAGACATGCTAAACATATAGGGAAACAACAGAACCATAAGTAGAAGCATAAGAGAAATAAAAGGAGTCTTGATATAAACAGAAACATATTGTTCTAGATGCTGAAAACTTAAACTTAAACCATACTAGTTTTGAATGAGTGCAAAGTGAAGAGCAGCAAAGTGAAGAGAAGCAGAGCAGTAGTGTGTAGATGCAACAGAACAGTAGAACAACAGAGCAATAACACAATAGAATCACTCAGTCTTGGCTTGCAGCCGACTGAGTTGCAAGTAACAGCAAGAGAAGCGAGATAGAGTGTGTGTGTGTGTGTAGAGAGAGCTTAAAACAGTGTCTCTTTTCCTTTTCTTTTTTGAAAGACTAGAAGTATTAATAGTTTAAAACAAATAGAAGAATAAGGTAAGAAGTACACAGTTATGGAACTAATACCAATCAGAATCAATCAATGTCCGGACTCCCTTTAATTAGGGAGTCAGGACTCAAACGGATACAAGTTGTATCAAGTAAGGAAAAGGATCAATTACAGAATTAATTTTACCATAATTAAAGCATGTGGCATGTAATAAGGGCTGAATATAGAATGCCCCGAGTAAGGAAAGTATATGTCAAATATTTGAAAACATATTTAAGCACGTAAAATATGGTAGAATACAATTTGATTATGAAAATAACTCACAGGAATCACGTATAGGACTAAAATCACAAGGGAATCAGTTTTAATTAAGGAAAGTATCAAACATGTAAGGAAGTAATTCAAAATCAGTAAGAGGTTCTAAGGAAAACACATATGAGTTACAGTTTAGAGAAAAGATATCACAACCTTGAGGGAGATCAATAGAACCAGTAGGGAATACTATGTAGGGGCTAATACAAAAAGTAATCGAGTCTGTTAAGCAATGAATAACACAAAATCAGAGAAAACCTTAGGCAAGCAGTAGTGAACAACAGAAGATTGAAAACCCTAGGTAAAGCAAGAATCACACAGGTTCATAGACGAACAGTGATGTTAGACATAATAGAAACACAGAGATAGTAAACCTTAACAACAACAACAACAACAACAAAAACAGGATAGAAATCATAAAGAAGCTTAACATCTACGAGAGATAAGAGTTCAAACAACGTATTAGTCACAGATAGATTCAGAGTCTAGGGAAAACTTGGAGTTTTCAGTAAAGCAAGTTAAAAATGATAGAAGCTTTGAATAAATCATTGAATAATAGAAAGACACACAGAATCACATAAAAACAGAAGCAAGAAATCGTTTCTTAAAAGGGGTATGAAACCCTAATTTTTTAAATGAAAGATTGCTCAAAGATGAAGGTTTTTTCAGAGAAAAACATGTAAAGAAGCTTCGAAATATCGTAGATTTAAAACAGATCTAGAGGAAATCAAAAAGACATAGGGTTAGGGTTTCGTGGAACCCAAAGAAGTAGGAAAAACCTCAAAGACGTCGTCGTCTTAAGCCGGAAAGGTTGTAGTTCTTACTCAGACGGCTGGAGAAGGCCGGAAAGTGGTATGGGACCATGGGAGGTGAGTGAACCTCTCCAGGTTCGCCTGAGGGCTTTAGGGTATCACTAGACTGGTGAAAGGTGAACAAGTAGCCATGAGACGATGAGGAGCCATGGTTTCTGGTGAGAGAACCAACCGGAGAAGATGACCGGACTCCATCGGAGGAGAGAAGCCAAGGGAGGCTTCTAGAGAGAACCATAGAGTAACAGAGAGAGATAGAGAGAGAATGAGTGTTAGCAAATGAGGGGTCGGTTGGGGGTAATTGAGTTTAATTATGGTAATTATGTTCTGGACCGTTGATCTTATTTGATCAATGGTTCAAATCAGGCGTGGGGGTTGGGCCAGGTAGGAGCGAGTATTGGGCTGGGTTAGAGAATGGTTTTGGGTCAAGTGGGGTTGGGTTAAAGGTTGGCTAAAATTTAAATAAAATGGGGCTAGATGTTAAATACCTTAAAAATAAGATAATTAATTAATTAAAATAGCTGCTAATTGTGTAAAATGAAATTAACACCAAATAAATGAAATCAAGATAGTTAACTACTATAAAAAATATAAAATGATCAGTTGTTGCTTTTAAAATGGTATAAATGCATATTTGTGCTATTATTGCAAAAGATTGCTGAAATTAGCTAAATAATGCCAATATTGGCTGATTTGTGAAATAATTAAATCCTAATGGAACTAAATAGGATATAAATAGTATATTGAGTAAGAAAATGATTTGAAATTATTTATAACATTATTTATGAATAATTATGGGATATAAAGTATTAAATAAACAGGAAAATAATTCGATAAAAATACGAAAATTGTGGGAAAATCCTAGTTACTGTAAAGAGTGATTTTGAAAGTATATATGTAAGTTTGAAAAATAATTTGAGGAAAAATTGGGTATCAACAGCTTCCCCTCTTTACCCGGGAAGGATGAAAGAGTTGTCGGGTAAAGATATGATGACCAATTTTTGACCGAGTGGAAATAGTATGAAAGATTTAGGTCGCACCCTGGTTTCTGAGTTGCCTACATATTCCTGGTTTTACAGGAATCAGGCCGTATGTAGTTCATGAGTCACCGGCGAAGTATACCGGTGTCGTTTTATAAGGACGGATGCATGGTGCAAAGCAAGGTGAGCAAAATGGTTTACAGGGTAGTTAGGAGAACTGGAGCGGTCCGCTCTTGCCTGACTGGCTGTTCCTAGCCGGATTTCCTGCAAACGAATAACAAGCGTATATTGTGCGTAATTTAAACATGATGCAGATTCCCATTGGACTATGTATGTTGTCTTTGGACGGTTGAAGATGACGTCCTTAGACCATGATGTCCTCGGCCATGAATCGCTTGATGCAGGATTCGCATGCTATGAAATGATGTTCTCGGGCCATGAGGATGGTGCCTCCGAACCATGATGCCTTTGAATAATGATATGCAAACTGGTAAAAGAGATCCGCGGTCCATGAAGATGGTGCCGCTGAACGATGACGCCTTTGGATAGGTTGGCGATATTTCAGCCCATGAAAAATGCAATAGTATGATGCCAACAAGACAGATCTTAGTCTTGCAGATTAAAGGGGCAGAGCTTAGCCCGAAAGGAAGCGAAGTAGGTAATGGTAGAGACAGCAGTTGCTTTGAAAAGTAAAGGGGAGGCAGCGCTTAGCCTCGAAAGGCAGAATGGTATCCTTATGCAATAAATAAAATACAGATGGAGACAGTGTTTAGTCTCGGAAGGCATAATGGTAGCCTTATGCAATAAATAAAATGTAGATGAAGACAGCGTTTAGTCTCGGAAGGCAGAATGGTAGCCTTATGCAATGCAAATGCAGGTGGAGGTAGCGTTTAACCTCGGAAGGCATGGTAGCCTTATGCAATAAATAAAATGCAGATGGAGACAACGTTTAGTCTGGGAAGGCAGAATGGTAGCCTTATGCAATGCAGATGCAGGTGGAGGTAGCGTTTAACCTTGGAAGGCAGAACGGTAACCTTATGCAGGAAATAAAATGCAGATGGAGACAGCGTTTAGTCTCGGAAGGCAGAATGGTAGCCTTATGCAGGAAATAAAATGCAGATGGAGACAACGTTTAGTCTCGGAAGGCAGAATAGTAGCCTTATGCAATAAATAAAATGCAGATAGAGACAGCGGTTAGTCTCGGAAGGTAGAATGGTAGCCTTATGCAATGAAGATGCAAGAATAAAATGATGATAGGAGTTCTTAGCTGGTGATAGATTGCAGTACTGTGAGTGTTATGATAATTGAAGCACCGTTCGTGCCGAGAATAACTATTTACCAGGTGTGATGATTTTGAGGAGCATGTCTTTGAACACTGTATGTTTTTCGGGTGGATGATATGTTTTTGGGGCCTTTTCCACCTTTGTGCCTGCATCCAAAGAAAAATAGTGAGTTCCGTAAAGGGAAAGGTTAGTTCGCGTTCCCGCTGGCCTTGCTTGACTTGTCTGCTTGAAGATGATAATGTCTGTACTGTTGGGGGTAGCGTTTGCTAAACAAGTTGTTTCAATAAATATGCATGATTTTGTAAAAGCATAATATAATCATGTAATTTAAAATAGTTTTTAGATGAAACAACGACCGTGACGCGGTTCGAGGCATTGCAACATCTTGCTACAGAATTTTGAGGGTCCTCCTCAAAATTCTGTCCCAGTTTGATAAGTGAATACTTCTGACTGCTGCTTGTGTGGCGATCGGCTGAACTTGCTTCAGAATTTTGAGCGCCCTCCTCAAAATTCTGCCCCAGTTGGCTAGGTGGATGCTTCTGGTCTGCTGCTTGCTTCAGAATTTTGAGGGTCCTCCTCAAAATTCTGCCCCCGTTTCCAATTATGGGGGAAAATGAAATTTTTATTGAATTGTGACCGAACCCATAGGGCTGCCTACGTATCCCCTCTTAAACGGGAATCAGGTCAGGCGTAGTTCAAATACATTATTGATAAAAGCATAAAGAGTTACACATAGTAGCGCTTGACTGCATTTGAATTGATCGGTTTCGGCCAAACTTCTCCATCCATTTCTGCAAGTACGAGTGCTCCTCCTGTCAACACTCTGTGAACCATGTACGGGCCTTTTCAGTTAGGAGAGAATTTCCCTTTGGCCTTGTCTTGATGTGGAAAGATTTTCTTTAACACCAGCTGCCCTGGCGTGAATCGTCTCGGCTTGACTTTCTTGTTGAAGGTTCTGGTCATTCTGTTTTGATATAGCTGACCATGACAAACTGCATTCATTCTCTTTCCGTCTATGAGGGCCAGTTGCTCATGACGGCTTCTTACCCATTCTTCGTCGCTGAGCTCAGCTTCTTGTATAATTCTCAGAGATGGAATTTCAACTTCAGCAGGAATAACAGCCTCTGTACCGTAAACCAGCATGTAGGGAGTTGCCCCGATTGATATGCGGACCGTGGTGCGGTATCCCAACCAGGAAAATGATAACTTCTCATGCCATTGTGCCTTTATATCATCTTCCTTAGTATTTTCTTGATGTTCTTGTTGGCGGCCCCAACGGCTCCATTCATCTGAGGTCTGTAATCTGTGGAGTTCTTGTGTTTGATTTTGAAAGTTTCACACATGGCTTTCATCAGGTCACTGTTGAGATTGGAACCATTATCGGTGATGATTGACTCTGGAACCCCGAATCGACAAACAATGCGGTCGCGGACAAAGTCGGCCATGACTTTCTTAGTAACCGCTTTGTAGGAGGCTGCTTCGACCCATTTAGTAAAGTAATCAATGGTGACCAGAATGAACCTGTGTCCGTTGGAGGCGGCAGGCTCGATTGGTTCGATGACGTCCATGCCCCAGGCGGCGAACGGCCATGGTGAACTTGTTGCATTAAGCTCACTGGGAGGTACCTTTATCATGTCTCCATGTATCTGACAGCGGTGGCACTTTCGGACATACTGGATGTTGTTGATACCCAATTTTTCCTCAAATTATTTTCAAACTTGTGTATAAGCTTTCAAAATCACTATTTAAAATAATAAGCATTTTTTCCTATTTTTCCTATTTTTATTAAATTATTCGCATGTTTATTCAATATTTCATATTTAATAATTATTCATAAATTATGTTATAAATAATTTCGAAATGTGTCACAGCTCGGTATATCATTTTTAATCATTTTTGTTCATTAGGATTCAATTATTTCACAAATTAGCAGTTGGGTATCCTTTAATTCTAATTACATTAACTTTACAGTTATAGCCCAATTGCACACTTTATGTTATTTTAATTCGATAATTAATCATTTTTATATTTAATATTGTTTAATTCCTTTAATTTCATTTATTTAAACTTAATTTCATTTTTATATAATTATTGGCTATTTTAATTAATTAATTATCTATTTTGTTGGGTATTTAACATCTAGCCTATTTTGTTCAAATACTAGCCACATTTAAACCCCTAAAATACCCAACCCAATTACCCAACCCAAATCCCAATTAAAATACCCAGCCCAGTTTTCAATCAACCCGGCCCAACCCCTAACTAATTTGAGTCGTTGATCAAATTAGATCAACGGCCCAGATTAAACCTTCCTAAAATATCTCTCATCTAACCCCCCCTCCCCGTCTCATTTCGAGACTCTTCACTCTCTCTTTTTGTCTCTTCTTCTCCCCTTCTCTCTAGAATCTTCTGGTTCTTTGTCTTCTCCGATGGCTTTCTCCGGCCACCTCCAATCTGAACTCTTTCGACTACCAGTCTCCATGATGTCCCTTCTCTCTTATTCACTTCATCTCTGAAGCCCTTGAGGGCCTGGGCCATGCCAACTCGCTCCTGGGGGTCTCCTGCTTGGGTTGTTTCCGGCCTCTCCGGTGGGGTTTGGACACGACCACGCCATATCCACCACGATCTTTGAGTTTCACGGCAGGTTCTACGATTTCTCTGGTTTCTTATGAAACCCTAATTTTTGCCTAAACCTCTTGAATCTCTGGTATTTCTAACGGTTTAAACTTGTTTCTTCATGTTTTACACTGTTCTCAACTCAATCTCTGAAAATCTTCAGTTTTAAAACGTTTTGCTTCCTTTTAAAATTAAGGGTTTCTCACAACCTTTTCTATGTTGGTTTTAACTGAGATTCTCTTCGCTCTTAAGCCTTTTCTCTGATAATAGTGGTGATTCGGCGGTTTTTATCTCGCCTATGTTGAAACCCTAACTTTTCTATGTCTGATTCTGTGTATTAGCATGACTCTCGCTTTGTTAAACTGAGTTTCTAAGGCCTAACCTACTCGTATTATCTATATATGATTGTTTGTTCATCTCGAAGCTTGTCCGTTGTTGTGATTATTAGCTTCTCTATATATGTGTTGAAATTTGGAGCATAAATCCCTCTTAATTAACTCTAGTTTCTCTACTGAATGATCTGGTTAAGAGTATATCTTTCAAAGCCCTAAAAACTCCGCATATTTGTTTAGACTGATTGATTCACTTACCTTGTTTATTAACTTGCTCTATTTACTGAACTATTATGGCTTTCTGAATCTAGTCTTAATTGTCTACCCTATTACTTGGTAAACCCTGAGTCTTTCCTTGTTTAGTCGTGACTGATTTTTACCTTACCCTATATAACTATTTGTTTACTGTTTGAGTTTGAATCCCTTGACTTAAGGGGGTATTTGTCTTGATAGCATACTAATTGATTCTGAGTCCCAAAATTACTGAACTAAATTGATTCTTTCCTTACTAATCCTGAACTTGCCCTCTTTACCTTGTTTGAATCTTTACCGTTTGAATTAAATCCCTTGAATTAAGAGTACTTGCCTTATTTTCCTAACTAATTGATTTCGAGTTCCTTCAATTACTACTTGACTTGATTTTTACCTTATTCATCACTTGCTTTTCAACTATATATACTCTGCCTTCACTCTTCAAAAGACACAACACTGAGATTCCTATTGAGGACATTGATACATTGCACACTATTTTCTCTCTTGTGCTCTTGCTCTCTTTCTTTCCCTGTTCTACTGTTGTTCCATGCTCTTGTCTCTTAGTAGCCGGCTGTAAGCCAAGGCTACTATTGTGTTATCACTTGCTCTTACATTCTGCTGTGCTCTTCTATCATCTGGTATGTTCTAATTAATTTTCCAAAGCTCCAAACCAATGTGTTTATTTATATTTCAGTTTGTCATATTCTTAATTGTCTTCTACCTATGTTTCTACTGTTCAACATGTAATTAATTCTTTGTTTGCCTGTTGATGCTTGCCATGTTTACCTCTTTACATATCTATGAGTGAAGTCAATACTTGTTCAACATGTAATTAACTCCCTGAACCTTTTACCTGCTATTGCTTATCCTACTTATGACTTATATGCTTATGACTATTGTTTGCTCCTAATCTTACTTGTTATAACTATCTCCTTCTACTGTCTACTACCATGTCTACACTTAGCCATTTCTTGGTCCCCTGAACCTCTTTGATTTTGTGTACTCATGCTTAGTGAGTTTTCATAAGTCTCTGTATCTCTTGGTGTTATTATGTGATCTATTTTGCCCTTTTGCCCCCATTATCCTTGTGTGCAACCCTGTATTGCTGAACTTTTGATTAATGTTTCTGTTTATTTTTTAAGTGAATCTTTTCAAAATAACTCTCCAGTTTTGAAAGCTCATTTCTTAAACTATGAACTCTCCTCTCTTCCCTGCACTTCACACTACTCATAGAAAATTAGTTCATACCCCCTTCGTGTGAGCATTGCCTTGAGTACCCCCTGAGTACTCATGGAACTTTGACACACAAGGCTGGTAATTCCACACTGCACTTTGTTAAAATCTTGGCAATTATCCTGGGTGCTGGTATTGGCCAGGGATCCATTGGGCCCCTTGGGAGCTTTGCCGCACCCAGGCCATTAAGGCTGTGAAACTCGAAAAGAGTGAGGCTGGGAGATTGGGCCTAGTTGAAGGCTCCCTACAGAATAACTTCTTATTTTTCCTTTCATTAATATAATTTATTATTATTGGCCTGTAATAATTTGTAAATGAATAACTGGGGTTGGATAGTGAATATGGGGGGGGGGGGGGNAGAAAACATGCCTATAGGAATTTATTTGTGCATTAGATAACTTATATAGGACATGCATCTCACATAGTAGAAATCCTGTTTTACGTCTTTCACTTTCAGCATGTTATCATCCCCATTCCATAATCCTGATCAATTAATAACAAGCATAACAAACTGTCATGAGGTCATTACTTCATTTCCATCTTAGAAACCATGTGTTAGGAACTTCTATGTGCATTAGATATCCTGTTGTTTAGGATCTCACACTCGTTTGAATTGCAAATCGTTAAAACACCTAATTAGCATGCTTAATCTAACAAAATGCGGTTAGCCTACTTGAAACATTTTCTGCAAACATATTCTTTAAAAATCAGAATCCAAAATATGCATGTTCACCTTTTGAGATAGTTAGGCAATGTATACGACACCTAGGCAACTTTAGGTCGAATGCGATAAAATTAAACCAATTATGTTTAGGGATAATCAACCTCTTTAACCTTTTGAACCATGTTGCTCTCATTCTTGTTTTACCTCACTGAGGTTCACTTTGTTCTACTAAAACTCTGGCTCTATTTTAAAACAGTCTTGAAATTGTACATTTTCTTCCCTTAGGACTTTCTGAGTTTTGCACTATTATGCTTTAAACTATTGGGTTTTCAAAGATACTTCACTCCACTCAAAATCGTGCCATTTTGAACCCTTGCTCTGAATGTTTAAAGCTACTGTATTTTTGGTACCACTTATCACTTCTTTACTGCAATTATCTTTAACTACCATATATGTTAAGCTACTGTATTTTGGGTCACTTATCACTATTTTTACTTCAAAACCAGGCCTCAATAATTTTTTCGGCTATGTTTCCTGAAAGCTTTAAATCATTGTACTTCTGAATTTTACCACTCCCCTAAACAACTGCATTTCTAAAAAATCAACTATTTCTCTGAATTACTCCTTCATTAAGTCTTCCAAATCAGACTCCTCTTGCAATTCACTGTTTTACTCAAAACTCTTTTTTTAAAACTCCCATCTTTGAGACCTTAAATGTGTTTGAGACGTGCTACCTACGTGTTTACTTGTGGAGGGGTATGTGAGCCTTTATTTGCCTTATGTGTTCCCCATATATGCAGTCCTATTTGTTTTTACACGTCGCTTAGAATTTTATCCTTTTAAACCTAAGAGTTCAGCCTAGTACTCACCTTGTAGGATTAGTAGTCCTAAATACCCTCCAGGACTTATAGAATGGGACGGGTAATAGCACGCAATAAGCATTTGTAACCAACACACGCATTTAAATAACCTTTACAGGGTGGGAAGGGTAGAATACGGATATGATGACCGGTACGCTAATACCACGTGTAGCCGCCTTTTCGAGGTGTGACATACCGGGTATTGCATTGATGTGATTCGTATTACTTTAAACCTAGGAAAGTTCTTTTCAAATGCTTATTCTAATGCTTTCTCCAAAACTATTAAATATTTTCATGCTTGTTTGAAATCCCCTCTTATATGAACCTTACTTGCTATTTGTTCACCGTCCAAATTCACAAAACTTCCTGGCCGGGACCCACAATTGTGGATCTTGAGGGGTGCCTAACACCTTTCCCTTGGGATAATTTCAAGCCCTTACCCAATCTCTAGTAATGCAAACTAGTTCACGAGTTATCAACTCTAGGTGCCCTAACGCACCAAAAAAATCGTTAGGTGGCGACTCTTCCTTATACCCTTTCCTTTAAGGAGTTGTCCAAAATGTCATAAACCCGATCTCTCTGTACCTAACCCGTGCGATAGAAAAAGGGGGCACGACAGATGCAGTCCATTTCCATGGTCATCCAGAAATAACCCGCTCTTAGTATCTTCTTAGCCAAAACAAAACCGTTCATATGTGGGCCACATGTCCCTGCATGAATTTCCTCCAGTAATTTTGATGCTTCCTTTGCGTCGACACACCTTAATAACCCCAGGTCGGGAGTCCTCCTATACAGGATTCCTCCGCTATGAAAGAAATTGTTGGACAATCTCTGAAGTGTGCGCTTCTGAGTGGCATTTGCAAGTTCTGGGTATTCTCTTTTTGCCAAATATTCCTTGATATCACGGAACCAAGGATTTCCATATGCGTCTTCTTCGACATGGGCACAGTAAGCCGGCTGATTGTGGATTTTCACTGGAATGGGATCAATGAAATTTTTGTCCGGATGCTGGATCATTGAGGATAAAGTAGCCAAAGCATCGACGAACTCATTCTAAGTATTGGGGACGTGCCGAAATTTTATCTTTGCAAACCTCTTTCTTAATTCCTGTACGTGGTGCAGATAGGGCAGTATCTTGGAATTCTTGGTTGCCCATTCTCTTTGTACCTGATGTACCAATAAGTCTGAGTCACCAATCACCAACAACTCCTGGACGTTCATGTCAATGGCCATATTGAGCCCTAAGATGCAGGCCTCATATTCAGCCATGTTGTTGGTGCAGGGAAATCTGAGTTTGGCGGATACTGGATAATGCTGGCCGGTTTCTGATACCAGGACTACTCCAATACCGACTCTCTTGAAGTTTGCTGCTCCGTCAAAAAACATCTTCTAACCATCATAGGATTCTGTAATGTCTTCTCCTACGAATGATACCTCTTCATCAGAAAAATACATTTTTAGGGGTTCGTATTCTCTGTCCACAGGATTCTCAGCAAGATGGTCTACCAATGCCTATCCCTTGACAGCCTTTTGAATTACATAGATAATGTCGAACTCGCTCACCAGGATTTGCCACTTGGCTAACCTTCCAGTGGGCATGGGCTTCTGAAAGACATACTTCAATGGATCCATCCTTGATATGAGATATGTTGTGTAGGCACAGAAGTAGTGCCTCAGCTTTTGAGCGACCCAAGTCAAAGCGCAGCAAGTGCGTTCCAATAAAGAATGTCGGGCCTCATACGGAGTGAACTTCTTGCTGAGATAGTAAATGGCCTGCTCTTTTCTTAATTTTTCGTCATGTTTCCCGAGAACGCAACCGAAAGCCCCATCTAACACTGCAAGGTAGAGTAACAGAGGTCTACCTAGCTCAGGCGGTACCAGGACTGGCGGTGTTGACAAATACTCCTTGATTCTGTCAAAAGCCTTTTGACAATCCTCGGTCCATTTAGTTGCGTCGTCCTTCTTCAGCATCTTGAAGATCGGCTCACAGATGATTGTATATTGTGCTATGAATCGGCTGATGTAATTAAGCCTCCCCAAGAAACTCATCACATTTTTCTTGTTCCTTGGTGGCGGTAGTTCTTGAATGGCTTTGACCTTTGACGGATCTAGTTCTATCCCTCGGCGGCTGACAATGAACCCGAGCAACTTTCTAGCAGGAACCCTGAATGCACACTTTGCGAAATTTAGCTTCAGATTGTATTTCCGCAATCTATTGAAGAACTTGCTCAAGTCTGCTATGTGATAAGTGACTTTCTTGGATTTGATAATAACATCATCCACGTATACCTCAATCTCCTTGTGTATCATATCATGGAAGATAGTGGTCATGGCCCTCATGTAGGTAGCCCCTGCGTTCTTTATACCGAACGGCATCATCTTATAACAATATACTCCCCACGGCGTAATGAACGTCGTTTTCTCATCATCTTCCTTATCCATCCAAATTTGATGATAACCAGCGAAGCAATCTACGAAGGACTGTAACTCATGTTTGGCGTAGTTGTCAATCAGAATGCGTATATTCGGCAAGGGGAAGTCATCTTTCGGACTGGCCCGATTGAGATCCCGGTAGTCGCAGACTCTGACCTTCCCACCCTTCTTTGGCACAGGTACAATGTTGTCTAACCATGTCGGGTACTCAACTACCCGGAGAACTTTGGTGTTGATCTGCTTGGTAACTTCTTCCTTGATTTTCAAACTCATATCAGGTTTGAACTTTCTGAGCTTTTGCTTTACCGACGGACATGTTGGATTGGTTGGAAATTTGTGGGCCACAATAGATATACTTAGACCAGTCATGTCATCATATGACCAGGCGAATATATCCTCATATTCTTTCAAAAACTCTGTGTACTCTTTCTTCTCTGATGGTGACAGGTGAATCCTGATGCGTGTTTCTTTGACGTTCTCTGAATCCCCCAGATTGATAACCTCAGTCTCGTCCAGGTTGGACTTAGGTTTGTTTTCAAAGTTCTCAATTTCCTTGACAATCTCGTCGGGTATACCAAATTCCTCTGAATCAATGTCCGTTTGTTGCGTTGTCTCATTGCATGTCATAGTCATCGATTCATCAAGACACGTAATAATAATGATGTATAGATAAAGTAATGATATGAAAACAGTAGCAATAAATATAGGATTCATAAGGGAAATTAGAAAATGCTTTAATAGATTAAATAACTGTTCTGAACATCGAAAATCTTATTGCAGGAATGGAAAAATGCAGAAAGGGAAAATCATTTAGTAAATAAAATAGTAAATAATCCTTGTTTTAGCCTTGCTACCCCAAGGCTCGTCGGACTTTGGTGGTCCTGATAGACCAGTTCTTGAGATATGTTCCCTTGCTTTCTGCCTGTACGGAAGGGCCTTCCTCCCCCTCCTCCTCGAGAACAACACAGCAATCCATATCATTGTCTTCCAAAAACAAATCCCTCATTGATGCTAGTGCTTTCTCTTCATCTGATCCATAGATGATGTCGGCCTGCTTGAAGGTCTGCTCCAGATGAGGTATCGGTTGTTCCAGGAGGTAGTGATGATCGCGCCATGGTGGCGACCAGTTTCTAAACTCTTCCCATGTATACTCATACCCCAGACCGAAAGTAGTACCATGTTTCTTGAGCTTGATGGGTTTGGGGATCCCTTGAAGGTTCTTGTCGAGCCCCTTGCCAGGCTCATACCCTCGCCAATTCATCATGCTTGCAATCTTGCTATCCCATCACTTGTCCTTGTCGATAGCATTGACTCGCTCAATGTGGTGGTAAGTTCTTCCGCCTATCTTTCTTTTCCCGTCAATCACCAGAATAGTCTGACGGCTATAAATAGGGTTGCTACCGTCACCATGAATAATCACCTCCTGGTGGTTCCACTCAAATTTTACCTCCTGACGCAATGTCGATGCTACGGCCCCATCAGCATGGATCCACGGGCGTCCTAATACAAATTGTAGGACACGGGCACATCTATTACTTGGAAATCAACCTCGAACCAGGTCGGTCCCATCTGCATACATAGACTGATTTCCCCAATGGTAGACCTTTTAGAACCGTCGAAGGCTTTCACGTTGATTGCTCCATCCTTTATCTCATACAGCCTTTTTCCCAATTTCTTGAGTGTTATCAGCGGACATATGTTAAGACTGGATCCTCCTTCGACAAGAATCCTGGTTATGAAATAATCTTCGTATTGCACGGTGATGTGCAGTGCTTTGTTGTGTCCCAATCCCTATGGTGGTAACTCGTCTTCGTGAAAAATGATTTTGTGACTTTCCAGTACCTAGCCTACCATGTTGGCCATTTCCCCACTAGTGATGTTGTTCAGCACATATGCTTCACTTAACACTTTCGACAAGGCATTTCTGTGCGTCTCAGAATTCTGCAGCAAAGAGAGAATGGATATCTGTGCCGGTGTCTTGTTCAGTTGGTCGATGACCAAATATTCTTTAGCTTGTATTTTCCTCCAAAGATCATCTGAACCTGTCTCAATGAGGGGAGGACGATTGGCAGCTTGCTTGCTGGACTCGGCCAGATGCTCAAGGGTATAGACCCTACCAGTCCTTGTCATACCCTACACTACGACAGCTTCCTCAAACCTGTTTTTGCTTTTCCTTCTTTCCTCGGCTGTATAGTCCCAAGGGATAGCATTTGAATAGAAAGGTGGCGTGGTTGACATCGCCACCGGAATTGGTGCAACTATTCTTACTTCAAATGGAACATGGGCTTTGGGTGGCAAGACTGCAACCTCGAATGGCGCGGGTACATTTGTCGGAGACACGAAATCAACCTCAATTGGTACTGGTGCCTTTGCCTTTGTAGGCGGTGTTGCTTCAAACTAAAGTGGGATAGACACATTCACCTCGGCATTCTCCGATGGTTGAATCTGGATTGTGATCGGGTTAAGAGTAACTGCAGGTTTCTTTGGGTCATCGCCTTTTGCGATCAACCCGATTGATCCCTCACGATCCCAATCATCATCTATCTCAATCATATGGATGCCTCCGCCCTTATGGTCTGGTAAAGGATTGTTGCGGACGTTCGGAGCGGATTCCTTGGCCACAATAATCTTGTTATCAATGAGAGTCTGTATCTTGTCCTTCAAAGAGCAACATTCATTGATGGTGTGTCATTTCATGCCAGAATGGTATGCACAGGTTTTGTTTGGGTTAACCTAATGAGAAGGGTTCTCAGGGGTGGCAGCAGGGATAGGTGTGACGTAACCAGCAGCTTTGATCTTCTCATACATCTGGTCAATAGGCTCGGCTATGGCGGTGTATTGTTTTGGAGGACGACGATCAAAGTTAGGGCGAGGCCTAGGGAAGTTTTGACGGGTAGGGGTGATTGATAATGGGATGGCTGGGAATTATAGGTGTTGTAGACTGGAGCGGGTTGTGAATATTTGGGTGAGGTCGGTTGATATGTGGGTGGTGTAGCTTGGTATGTGGGCGGTGGAGCTTGATAAGAAGGTGAGGGTGCTTGGTAGTTCGGGGCGGGCTGATACGTGAAGGGAGGTGTTGGATAGATTTGGTATTTGGATGGGAATTTGGCTTGTTGTGCAACCATTACGGCTCCCATATCTCTCTTCTTAGACACACCACTGGACTGTAAAGCTTTGTTAGTGGCTTGCAACGCTTCAAAATTTGTAACCATACCGTTCTTGATACCTTCTTCAATTCTCTCTCCTAATTTGATAATGTCGGAGAACTTTTGACCTTCAACCATCATTAGTCGTTCATAGTACTGCGGGTCATGAGCCCGGACAAAGAATTTGTTTATCTTTTCTTCTTCTAGAGTAGGCCTGACTTTAGCAACTTCAGACCTCCAACGAGTGGCATACTCACGAAAGGTTTCTGTGGGTTTCTTCTTCAAGTTCTGGATATAGAACACATCTGGTGCGTTCTCTGTGTTGAATCTAAACTTGTCCATGGAGTCTGTTGCCATACTTACCAACTTGACCATTTCTTGGGATCTTGGATGATGTACCAAGATAGTGCATCTCCCTTCAAACTCCTCATGAATAGCTTCATGCGGATCCTTTCATCCTTTCCTATGCCAACCAATTTATCACAGTAGGTCCTCAGGTGGACCCTCGGATCACCAGTACCGTCAAACATCTCGAACCTTGGAGGTTTGTATCCCTCGGGCAGTTCGACATCAGGCTGTATACAGAGGTCTTCATAGTTCAGACCTTCAATCCCCTTGACTCTTTCAACACCCTGAACTCGGCTGGTCAGCTTCCTAAGTTCCTCAGCCAGATTCTTGATAAGCGGGTCCTTCTCATCAGACTCGGATGTATGTGTGACAGGTGGGGTGGAGTGAGTCACAGTCTCCAGGTAGATGGGATTGTTGTAGGCATGGAAGTGATCTTTTGTGTGATTCTGAGGTTCCGGGGGTGGAGGTGGAGTGTTGTGGCAAGTGTTGCACTGTGCTGGGAAAGTTTGGTTCTTTGTGACGATGAAGTGCAGGGTGATTTGGTTGTTTTGGGATATTCTGTGGAGGTGTAGGGGTGACGCCAGGGATGTTGAGGGGAAATGACAGATTGGCCAGATTCCGAACTTGATCAAATTCTTCTTGAAATTTCAGCAGCTTTTGTTCCAGTGGTGACATGTTCTCATGCAAAACCTGAATACCTCGACCATCAGTGGCCTCTACCCGTTCAACCCTATTTTCCTGTCTGGTGCCGCTGGATTCTTCCATCTTACTTTTGCCTTTGTCTTTTCCCTTGGGAGGACTAGGAGTAGGAGTAGGTGGAGGGCCCTTGGATCTTGTGCGATAAACTGATGATGCCAGAATGTACGAACTAACCTTTTGGGAGGGGAATAATAAAGAAAAGAACAAAATAAAAATAAAAAGGTAACCAAGTCAGTGAGGATTATGAAAAATATTGCAGTAATTAAACACGTGATGCGGAAATGTAAAGCGCATCCTAAGTTGGGGACCTCTTTGTGCCCGAGGTAGGCCTAGCGACAAATTGATTTGGAGAACTTAGAGTGATAAATGTCTCATTTTATTGATAAGAAAATAGACGAATCCCAAAACGACTCTAAATAACGAAAGATAAAAGTCACTAATGGCCATTGGCCTTATTACATTAATAGAGAAAATAAAGACATCCTTAGCTACTTGGTCCCAAAAGGACCTTCCCCAGATTCGGCATTCCTGCTTCCCTCGATCAGCTTCCCCAACTCGCGAAGTCCCAGCAACAGGTAGGTTCTGGCTAGATATCCTCCTTCAGCTCCCTCAGCCTTTTGGCAAGTTTCGATCCTTTTGATGAACTTCTCCTCTAGTTCAAATATACCTCGCTCCAAGTAACCCAGCCTTTTGTTGGTGCTGACAGCCATATCCTTCCATTCTTCGATCAGCTTTTTGTTGGACTCATGTATCTTGTGATGATCGTCCTCACATTCGCGGATCCTCTTGCGCAGTTGGTTGTACTTAACTTGCGCTTCAGCCTTTTCGTCTATAACCCGGTGACCTTGAATGAACTCCGGTTCGATTCGACCACCCCGATATTCTTCTAACCAACCCATATAGAATGGAGTGTAACCAGTGTGATACCTGTATGGCTCGATGGTGTCTTTCTCAAGCGTAATCTTTCAGTGCCATAGGTGTTGGGCTTGGCACTTGTGAGGACTATCATCATTTTGTAAATCTGCTCGAAGATGGCCCATCTTCTCGACCCTAGGTATGACCTGCTTCCTGCCTGCTTGCCTCATAACTCACAGAGGGATGTAAGGGTATGTCCCCCTCAGGACAATCAGTAATAGAAATGAAGCGTCTCGAGATCGAATGATGAAATCGTCTGTTGGAAACCACTCAAACATCCATTGAACCTGATCCTCGGCCAAGTTACCCAATAACTCAACCCATCCCTCGGCATTCTCCGGTTGAGCGAACATGTCGGGAATATAGTTCATTCGCTTTGGATGATGGAAAGCGATATGGTCATCCCAGATCCTTCGGTGGATATCTTGTCGGTATTCGCCCTTTTGCAGATGTTCAGTGAGCCACAGTTGGAGTAATAAGTTGCAGCCTTCAAAATTCTTTGCTCCTCGTTGACACATTTCTAAGGCTCGATATATATCTGCAATGATCATGGGCACAATGCTGAAGTCCTGCCCGTCTATTTCTTCCATTAGCGTCTTAGTTACCATGGCCAACCTAGTATGTATTCGTTCCTTCTTCATTGGGAACACCATCAAACCCAGAAAACAAACACTCGGCGGTGGATATGCCCCAAAGAAGTGATAGCAAATTCGTCTTGGTAGGTACGGTATGACTTGCTGTGGCCGTACCTTTCATACAAGTAGTCGAAAGGAATGTATGAATCCTTTAGACACACCAATTCCGGATTCTTCTTCAGACCCATCATTTTGAGAAAACCCCTGCCTGTGCGGTTCTCAAGCATCAGCAACCCCGGATATTCCCAAGCTAGACCCGCCAATCCTCCTATTTCTTCTAGTAAAGGGGTCATTTCAAGGTTCCCAAAGTAGAACACGGACCGATCATAATCCCAAAATAGAGTAGCATCCTCTATCATCATCTTGTTTGGCTGGATATCTAAAAGAGAGGGTAGATTGCCCAGGTGTTTTCTGACGAGAGTTTTGTCACTAGAATGGAGATCCTCCCACCAATTTAGCAGTTTTGGATGAACATTGGAGACCATACCGAATCTTGGGATTTCGTGCCTCATTTTATGCAAAGCAAATAAGGTTAGGCCCTTACCCCCACCGGACTCGACTATTTATCACCAATAATTAGCATGAAGCATTTAGTTCTCCAAATAAATGCACAGAACGTGAGGGCGTCCGTTTGGGTTTTTAGGGAACCCAATGGACTTTGGACAAAGCTGTCTTAAAGGCTATTGTGCGGACGCACGTTAGCCCGGCTAGGTTTGACCATGATGCATGAAATAGTACAATAGAGTAAGGTTTCTATGGGGTTTTAGATTGTTACCCTTGAGCCAACAACTCAAGGGGGAAGGCACGTAACTGTCGACTACACCGCTGATCGACTAGTTTTACTGCAAATACGCCTTTCTGAATTTAGGGGGTAATAGTATAGGAATAGCTCAACCACTCATTGTAAGCGTTGCTATAGGATTTTGTTTGGCACGAGTGGAATATGAATGTTGAGCATGATATGCAATAAATAAGCATTTAAACAGGTAGGCATGTATTTGCACGTTAAGGAAAGCGGTAAAGAAATGCGACAGTTATGATTGAAAGCAGTTACAAAAGAAAACAAAGAGACATGTTAGTTTGTTCAGGTGAAATACTTAAAAGGAAATAAATGGTTAATGGCATGTAACGGGGAAGAGGAAATGGTGAAAGCATTAAACAAAATTAAAGGTCCCACTTCACAAAGCAACTTGTAATGGTAAAAGCATAGGGAAATCCCCAGCAGAGTCGCCATGCTGTCGCGCCCCCTTTTTCCCCCTTTTAAGCGGAGAGATCGGGTTTATGACATTTTGGGACAACTCCTTTTGAAGGAAGAGGGTTAGAAGGAAGATTCGCCACCTAACAATTTTTATGGTGCGTTAGGGCACCCAGAGTAGTTAACTCATAAGACTAGTTTGCATTACCAGAGTTTGGGTAAGGACTTGAAGTTATCCCAAGGGGAAGGTATTAGGCACCCCTTAGGATCCACAACTGTGGTTCTCGGCAAAATGGTTTCGTGAATTTTGGACAATAAGCAAATAATAAGGCTCACATAATAGGGGATTTCAAGTAAGTATTGAAATTACTAAAATTTAAAGGAAACTAAGTAAAACATTTGAAAGAAGATGTCCTAGGTTTTAAAGTAATATGGATCATATCAGTGCAATACCCGATAGATAGATCTACACGTGGTATTAGCGCAGTGGTCATCATATCCATATTCTATCCTTTCCCACCCCGTGAAGGTATTTAAAGCATGTGTTGGTCACGAACTCTATTGCGTGCTATTACCCGTCCCATCTTATCAGTCCCGGAGGAGGCTAGGACTACTATTCCTAAAAAAGGAAGTACTAGGCTGAACCCTTAGGTTTAAAGGACAAAATGCTAGGTGACAAGCAAGAACAGTTAGGACTGCAAACAGAGGGGAAACACATAGAGGCAGATACGAGGCTCAGGTATTCCTCCACAAGTTATACACATAATGAGAACGACTAGAACACAAGTAAGGTTTTTAACTTCAGAACCTAAAGCATGATGTCTAGGCGAGAATACAGTAATAAGGCAGTGTTTCTACTGAGTTCCAGAGGAAGGATTTTGGCCAGTTCAGAATACTGATTTTTTGACCTATTATAAGCCAAAAGTACATAGAAGGAAGGTAGATAACCAGTTTTAATAAGTTTAACACCTAAGGCTTGCCTAGGCGTATTAAACCGCTCCAGTTACACTGTTTTAGCTCCTGGTTTTTAGAAAAATAGTCGTTAAGCAGGAATAAGACTATTTTTAGTTACCAGTTTTAGGAGAAATAATTGTGAAACATGGATAAGTCAGTTTTTAATCTTAACCAAGATAAAGGGGGGAATATAAATACAATCCTAAGGACATGGCATCTAAATGCAAAACAAGGTGCAGAAGGATGCAAATTTATACATGATGTTCGAAATGCATGAGCGTCTTCAGTATTAGAAACTATTTCTTTAGCGAGATTTATTAACACATTTTTTTTAAAGAAGAGCATACAGAGACGTAATTCCTTGTTAAGCTACTGCCACCTAATACATGATTTCTAAGTGTTCATAGCAGCGATTTATTTAACATGGGATTTTGGCATAAATAACATGAGCATGCTGAGAATGAAATCCTAAGGGGACATGATTTCTAAAATGCAAGATTTGGCAGTAACTTACTTAGCCTAAAACAGGATTTCTAGGCGATGCAACTGTGAGAATGCTAAAGCAGCAACATTATGACAGACATTTTCCTGTTGTTATTCAGTTGTAAACACGATTTCTAAGTAGATATGAGTATGACGGGATGCTGAAATAAATAAACCTAAACATCAAGATATCTAATGCATGAATGACATATATTCCTAAGCATGGTGACTATTGCACATATACAAAAATAAAGTGAACCTATAGGCATGGTCTCTACCCGGAACTTGTACTATAGCATGCATATTCCCCACCCATTTCACTATCCAGCCTCAGAATCGTTTTTACAATTAATTATTACAGACCAGCATTGCACAAATTACATAAGCAAATAAGGAAATTAAGAAGTTACACTATAGGGAGCCTAACAATAGGCCCAAATCTCCAGATCCAACAATGCCATATGCCATGACCTTTTATAACTCAGGTGTGTCAAAGTTTCTAAGGACCTCAGAGGATCCCAGGCAGTGCTCACACCCAGGTACCCTAGCCAGGAATGAGTAAGTGCAGTGTGGAATGCCAGCCTTGTGTGTCAGAGTTCAATGGGTACTCAAATGGTCCCCAAGGCAGTGCTCACACCCAGGTACCCTAGCCAGGAATGAGTAAGTGCAGTGTGGAATGCCAGCCTTGTGTGTCAGAGTTCAATGGGTACTCAAATGGTCCCCAAGGCAGTGCTCACACGAAGAGGGGCTGAACTTAGAAACTAGGAGTAGTGAGATGTGCTCATAGTTTTTAGAAGAAGAGGGTTGGAAATAGATTCTGAAACACTTGTTTTGAAATAGGCTTTAGAGAACAACATAAGAGTTTTCATTTTATGAAAAAAATAGTTTGAGGAGGAAAAGAAACAGGACAATCAACAACTCAGAAAACATACATAGTTCAGGAGACCAAACACAAACAAGGAAAAGGGAATTGGGGACAAGTAATACATCTGTGAAAGAATAGTTGCACATAGGTTAACATCAGAGAAGTCTTACAGGACTTAACTAATTACAGCAATAGTCTATCACAAAGTATTCATGCTAAGAGCTTAATAGCATTAGATTGAGGGGGTGCCAGACAGAGTTACACATTAGGTTCAGGATTACATAGTAACTAGGTATCATGAATACATGCTTATAGTGTCAGGAATCAGAGGGGGTAAGGCAGATTCATAATGAAACATATAAGAAAAGTACTGGACATGTTGAACTGAAAGGGAAAAGAGATCACATAGACAAGTAGACATGCTAAGCATAGAGGGAAAGAGAGATCACATAGACAAAGTAGACATGCTAAGCATAGAGGGAAAGAGAGATCACATAGACAAAGTAGACATGACGAACTTAAAGGATATCACAGAGACAAAGTAGACATGCTAAGCATAGAGGGAAACAGCAGAACCATAAGTAGAAGCATAAGAGAAATAAAAGGAGTCTTGATATAAACAGAAACATATTGTTCTAGATGCTGAAAACTTAAACTGAAACCATACCAGTTTTGAATGAGTGCAAAGTGAAGAGCAGCAAAGTGAAGAGAAGCAGAGCAGTAGTGTGTAGATGCAACAGAACAGTAGAATAGCAGAGCAATAACACAATAGAATCACTCAGTCTTGGCTTGCAGCCGACTGAGTTGCAAGTAACAGTAACAGAAGCGAGACAGTGTGTGAGTGTGTGTGTAGAGAGAGCTTAGAACAGTGTCTCTTGTCCTTTTCTTTTTTGAAAGACTAGAAGTATTTATAGTTTAAAACAAACAGAAGAATAAGGTAAGAAGTACACAGTTATGGAACTAATACCAATCAGAATCAATCAATGTCCGGACTCCCTTTAATTAGGGAGTCAGGACTCAAATGGATACAAGTTGTATCAAGTAAGGAAAAAGGATCAATTACATTATTAATTTTACCATAATTAAAGAATGTGGCATGTAATAAGGGCTGAATACAGAATGCCCCGAGTAAGGAAAGTATATGTCAAATGCTTGAAAACATATTTAGGCACGTAAAATATGGTAGAATACAATTTGATTCTGAAAATAAACCACAGGAATCACGTATAGGACTAAAATCACAAGGGAATCAGTTTTAATTAAGGAACGTATCAAACATGTAAGGAAGTAATTCAAAATCAGTAAGAGGTTCTAAGGAAAACACATATGAGTTAAATTTTAGGGAAAAGATATCACAACGTTGAGGGAGATCAATAAAACTAGTAGGGAATACTATGTAGGGGCTAATACAACAAGTAATCGAGTCTGTTAAGCAATGAATAGCACAAAATCAGAGAAAACCTTAGGCAAGTGGTAGAGAACAACAGAAGATTGAAAACCCTAGGTAAAGCAAGAATCACACAGGTTCTTAGACGAACAGTGATGTTAGACATAATAGAAACACAGAGATAGTAAACCTTAACAACAACAACAAGATAGAAATCATAGAGAAGCTTAACATCTACGAGATATAAGAGTTCAAACAACGTATTAGTCATAGATAGATTCAGAGTTTAGGTAAAACTTGGGGTTTTCAATAAAGCAAGTTAAAAATGTTAGAAGCTTTGAATAAATCATTGAATAATAGAAAGACACATAGAATCACATAAAAACAGAAGCAAGAAATCATTTCTTAAAAGGGGTATGAAACCATAATTTTTGAAATGAAAGATTGCTCAAAGATGAAGGCTTTTTCAGAGAAAAACATGTAAAGAAGCTTCGGAATATCGTAGATCTAAAGAAGATCTAGAGGAAATCGAAAAGACATAGGGTTAGGGTTTCGTGGAACCCAGAGAAGTAGGAAAAACCTCAAAGACGTCGACGGCTTAAGCCGGAAAGGTTGTAGTTCTTACTCAGACAACCGGAGAAGGTCGGAAAGTGGCATGGGACCATGGGAGGTGAGTGAAATGCTCCAGGTTTTCCTGAGGGCTTTAGGGTATCACTGGACTGGTGAAAGGTCAACAAGTAGCCATGAGACGATGAGGAGCCATGGTTTCTGGTGAGAGAACCATCCGGAGAAGATGACCGGACTCCATCGGAGGAGAGAAGCCAAGGGAGGCTTTTAGAGAGAACCAGAGAGTAATAGAGAGAGATAGAGAGAGAATGAGTGTTAGCAAATGAGGGGTCGGTTGGGGGAGGGGGTAATTGAGTTTAATTATGGTAATTATGTTTTGGACCGTTGATCTTATTTGATCAACGGTTCAGATCAGGCGTGGGGGTTGGGCCAGGTAGGAGCGGGTATTGGGCTGGGTTAGAGAATGGTTTTGGGTCAAGTGGGGTTGGGTTAAAGGTTGGCTAAAATTAAAATAAAATGGGGCTAAATGTTAAATACACTAAAAATAAGATAATTAATTAATTAAAATAGCTGCTAATTGTGTAAAATGAAATTAACACCAAATAAATGAAACCAAGATAGTTAACTACTATAAAAAAATATAAAATGATCAGTTGTTGCTTTTAAAATGGTATAAATGCATATTTGTGCTATTATTGCAAAAGATTGCTGAAATTAGCTAAATAACACCAATATGGGCTGATTTGTGAAATAATTAAATTCTAATGGAGTTAAATAGGATATAATATACATATTGAGTAAGAAAATGATTTGAAATTATCTATAACATTGTTTATGAATAATTATGGGATATAAAGTATTAAATAAACAGGAAAATAATTCGATAAAAATACGAAAATATTGGGAAAATCCCAGTTACTGTAAAGAGTGATTTTGAAAGTATATGTGCAAGTTTGAAAAATAATTTGAGGAAAAATTGAGTATCAACAAAAGGTTAGTAGGAAGTTTATAGTTGCTCACCAATAGCCTTAGTAGCATGTATGTCCCTTCATATTCTTAGTTTTTTATTACGTTATGTGGTTTTGTTCGCCTCAGGCATTGTATTTCCTGTTGCTATTATTTGGTACTACTTATCCTTTATCTCTCCCTTTTCTTTCCTCTTCCATCTTTCTTCCTTCCTTTCTTTCCTCTTCTTCTTCTTGTCCTTCCTGAGTCGAGGGTCTATTGGAAACAGCCTCTCTACCTGCATTAAGTAGGGGTAAGGTCTGCGTACAGACTACCTCCCCATACCCCACATGTTGAGATCAAACTAAGTTTGTTGTTGTTATTGTTGTAGTCAAGTCTTTGAATGCAGGTGATCATTTGAAACACCTCCAAGAAACATTTGATATCTTGAGGAAGCATAACATGAAGCTCAACCCGGAAAAAATACGCGTTCGGGGTTGGCTCGTGTAAGTTCTTGGGATCATTAGTATCACAGAGAGGGATCAAGGTGAATCCTAATAAAATTAAAGCCAACGAAGACATCCCGGACCAACTAACGAGTGTAAAAGAAGTACAGGGACTAAGCGGAAGATATGTCGCTTTAAACAGGTTTATCTCTCGATCCTCAGAAAAATGTCATCACTTCTTCTCACTTTTGTAGAAGAAGAATAATTTCAAATGGACTTCGGAATGTGAGTAGGCCTTGAAAGACCTGAAATGCTACCTTTCATGTAAGTTCCTGTAAAATTTTGCCAAGGAATGTGGGTTGAAGGATGTAGTGAGGAGTTGGTGGAACTTTTTGTAGAAGGAGGCGATTTTGCAGTCAAGTTTGCGAACGCAGAACCATTTCGCGGGCCGCATCAACCATTGCGGAGTTGAGCAAACAAATATTGAATTTTGAAGGTCGTTTTGCGGTCCATTATGCTATCGCATCTCCGTTTTGCGGTCCGCACTTCCGTCACAAATTTAGCATGACGAATTTCGGAGGGTGATTCTTTAGTCCATTTCGGGGCCATGTCCAAACCAGCCCAATTTTCGGGATCGTTTCTGTGATCCATTTACAAACCGCATATCAGTTCTGCGACCGTAGAGTTGAGTTCGGAGTGTCCATTTTCTATTTTTATAACTCGACCCCATTTTGATTAAAACCCTTTGGGACTCGTTTTGAAGGCAAAAATCAGATATTTTAGAGAGAAGTGAGTATCTTCGAGAGAGAGGGAGAAGACCTAGAAATTTTAATCATCAATCCTTGTCCCATATCTTGAAGATTCAAGGGAATCACTCACTAAACTATCATCTATCCTGGTAAGTCCTTCTTCTAAGCTTTCATGCAAGAGGTTATGGGTTGAAGTATGTTGTGTGGTTGGAGATAGGCCATGCATATGCCAATAAGAGGTGGTATGTGGGGTTGTTGAACTATTTTGTGTAGTTTCTTGTTGAAATTGGTTGAGAGAGGAAGGGATTGCCATTGTAGAGCTTTGTAGTCAATTTTGCATAGTAGGTGTTTGACGAAATTCCCAAGAGAGTTATATTATGAGAATCCTTCCAATTAATATTCAATTTTTTCCTATCTTCCTATAGATTAAATTTGCTAAGAGTATTGGGACGTTGTAGTAACCTAAGGAAATGTCAAGCAAGGTATGTTGTGCTAAACTTCTTTCTTAGAATCGAATTCCATGATGTTCCCGTAAGTTTCAAGTATGGTTGACCTAGGTTCCTAATTCCCATGTTCCGAGTTGTTCCTAATAAATTCGAATATCCTAAGTGAGTGTTGTGTTGAAAGATGTATATACTAAAAACATGTTCCAATTGCTCTTATCTCATCATGATCTCCTTCGGGAATGTGTTCAAGTATGGTTTAGGTATTAAAATGTTATAACTTCAATTCATCTTTCAAATGAAAGTCCATTATGCTTAACTTGGAAAGAAAACTTAATGCGCCTAAGACTCCTATTGCTCATGTATATACTTAAGGTCTTAATTTAAAATTCTCTTCTTGTTGATAATCTATAAAGATGCTTGAAAATGAAAGAAGTGAGT
Organism: Nicotiana undulata; assembly: GCA_005239495.1. NCBI lineage: Eukaryota > Viridiplantae > Streptophyta > Magnoliopsida > Solanales > Solanaceae > Nicotiana > Nicotiana undulata. The sequence continues at coordinate 96,865 of ML295243.1, forward strand.
ATGAGATCTAACGTGTGGCCACCGTGCCAAGAATGAAAAATTATAATTGTGGTCAATAGTGCCAATGAAATGAAATGAGGTGTGAAAGATTAGGAAAAACTCAATTGTTTCAAATTGATTCCGAAATTAGAACTGCTTAAAAGTTTATGTACTCAAGTCATGCTTAAACTTCCCTTATCATATTATGCTTCCCTTGGGGGGGGGGGGGGGCG
>ML295243.1:97197-130332 GCA_005239495.1 Nicotiana undulata
GGGGGGGGGGGGGGGACATTGTTCAAATATGGTTGTTGTAACTGATGCATTAATCGTAAATTTCCATGCTCTGCTTTGTAAGTATTTCCAATGTGTTTTGAGTTCTTACTTACTCATGAGTGAGTCTGTGTATTACTCTTTGGGAAAAATGTTTCAAAAATAAATGGTGTATTACTCGTTATGATTCTACTTGTGCTTCGATTGCCAGTCATTTTACTCCATTCTTTGGAAAGAAATCTATTGTGTTTAAAGCCTTCATTATTAATGAACTTAAAGTCATGATTTCCGGAACATTCTTTATGTTGATGTCTATGATGATGATCCTTGAAAGTAAAGAAATGAAAGTGTGTTATATGAGATACAACCAACGTGCCATGAATGAAGAATCATATAAAAGGCCAAAAGAGCCAATGAAATAATGATGTTGTGAGTGGTTGAAAGTACTAACGAAACTATATATGGTGTGAAAGGTCATGAGGTGAATGCAATTGTATTTTCGTTCCTTTGTGTGCAAAATAAAATATTTTTGGGAGTATCATTAGCGAACCGAGGAAGGGTGGGTTGTAACGGCCCACACCCGAAACTACACATGCCGATGTAGGGATGGATTGAGATTGATGTGATGAGATTATTCCCTTAATTATGATGAGATTAATGTTAGCCCTGAATTGGAAGTAGACCCACACGACATATGTGGGGAGACAGCCTAGCCGATCAGGTGGAGATCGCACGCCATATCGCGTGCATGGTGGTTTCTACTCTTGGTATCACCTTTTTTCGTATCACCATGTCAATCCACATTGCTCGTGGAGAGATGGCTCAGCCGATCGAGTTTGTGATCGGACTCCATGCCTCGTGTTTGATGTGATGATCGGAAGCTAATGATCTCCCAACCAAAAATGTTAATATCTCATTTATTAAAAATTGTTATGTTTTAACTTGGAATTTGGATATCATTGATTGTTACTTGATGTTTTCATTATTTTCCCCTTCTTATATTGGAATTCTATTTCGAAAGAGGGCATTTAGCTTTACATACTAGTACTATTCCATATGTACTAACGTTCCTTTTGTCGGGGCGCTGCATCATTAATGGATGCAGATGGTTCGTCAACGGGAAACTTCGATCCTTGTTAGAAGTTACTCTCCACTCAGCAAGTTTTGGTGAGCCATATTCTGTTCCGGTCCTTTTGTCACTTAGCATTGTACATTGTGTTTTGAGGTATAGCCGGGGCCTTGTCGCCGGCACTTCCATACTACTCTTTTGTTATACTTAGAGGCTCCGTAGACATATTGTGGGTGGTAGACATGTTTTCTCTTGTAATTATGAACTTGTGATATTTTGGAAATTGTAAAATATATCTCTTTGGAATAATGGAAAAAGAATGTGAAACTCTTTACTGTTCTCATATCTATCTCTTATTACTGATTGTCACGACCCGAATTTCCACTGTCGGGACCGTGATGGTGCCTAACACTGCACTTGCTAGGCAAGCCAACATTAGAGATTCACAACATAAAAATATTAAAAACTTGCGTAGATTTACTACGATTCAACACATGATAAATTAAATAAGAAACGAAAAATGCATAACAACACCGCGCATATGACAAATATATATCTATACCCTTGATCTGGAGTCACAACTCACGGGCTACTATGATTAATCTGCAAGTATTTGGCTGAAGGAAAAGTATACAACTGTTTATAAACGAAAGGAAAACAGTAAATGAACATATAGGAGGGGACTCCAGGGTCTGCGGACGTCGGCAGATCTACCTTAGGCCTCTGGGTAAAGAAGTCAACAGCAAAGCTCGGAATCGGCTCGGACCGACACTTGGATCTGCACAGAAAGTGCAGAGTGTAGTATCAGTACAACCGACCTCATGTACTGGTAAGTGTCGAGCCTAACCTCGGCGAAGTAGTGACGAGGCTAGGACAAGACACCCATATATAACTCGTACAGTATAATCATACAAGTGGCAACAACAGTAATAAAAGAAATATAGAAGGAAATAATGGGAAGGGGACATACAAAGGGGGTTCACAATATAAGGAATGAGAAACAGTGATAAGACAGAATCAAACGATATGCCTTAACGAATTAAGCAAGTAAAACAGCAAAAGAAAACTGCACGGCATCACTCTTCGTGCTTTTACTCTCAACCTCACCATATGAAACAATAGAACGGCACGGCATCACCCTTTGTGCGTTAACTCTCTCATAATATGACACGGCATCACTCTTCGTGCATTATCACTTACAAAATATGGGACGGCATCACCCTTCGTGCATTAATACTCACTAACAAACATTGCACGATATCACCCTTCGTGCTTTACACTCTTCCTCACCAAAACAAGAGCAATAACAACGGAGACATGGAAATATCATAAATCAGTCTTACTTCAATATTTAATGCCAGAATATCAACCTCAACTTTGAGTCAATACTCAACAATTACCATTTTTTAGTAAAAACGGGATAAGAGATGCCCAACATATCAATTAACTAAGTTAAGCATGAACAAGTTGATTAAAGACTACAATAGTTACAACAATATGACTCACTCGCATGTTATGACTCAACAACAACGCATAGGTGATCGTCACCTCACCTATACATTATACTCAACAGCCAAACACGTAGCAAATAGTCAATCAACACCTAATCCCTCAAGCCAAAGTTAGACACGACACTTACCTCGATCTGCATGCCACTCACTGCTCAAGTACCGTTTTTCCTCTAGAATTAACCTCCAACCTACTCGTACCTAGTCATAATTAGCTTAATAACATCAATTATCGCCAAGGAATCAATCTCAATACATAATTATAGGTTTACCAAATTTCCCCCCAAAAAGTCAAAAACCGACCTCGGGTCTGCTTGGTCAAAACTAGAGGTTCGGACCAAAATCCGTTCACCCATTCACCCCCGAGCCCGAATATGTAATTAGTTTCGAAATCCAACCCCAAATTGAGGTGCAATTTCTAATTTCTTAAAAAACCCTAATTCTACCCAAACCCCCTATTTCTACCATGAAATTCCTATATTTTATGTTGAATTATTGTAAAATGAAGTAAAAGATTGAAAGAAACGAGTTAAGGAACACTTACCTACGATTTGCGGAAAAAATGTCTTTGAAAAATCGCCCCTAGGTCTTCTAGTCTTCTATCTTTTGAAAATGAGGAGAAAATGGCTTGAGTCCTGAATTAATGAACTCACTGCCCAGCGACTTTCGCACCTGCGGTGCTTTGGTCGCACCTGTGGATCCGCACGTGCGGACCTGAAGTCCGTTTATGTAGAAAATGACTGGGCCAACTAGGGTCGCACTTGCGGACAGGGTTCCGCTTCTGCGGTCCCGCTTATGCGGAGAAAGTCTACATCTGCGGTGAAAGTCTGCATCTGCGGGAAATGGAGTCCCAAGCTTGGGTCGCACCTGTGGGGCTATTGCTCGCACCTGCGACCAAAGGCTCGCAGGTGCAGGCACACCAGATCTGGTGCACCATCAGCCTTGATGAGGTTTGAACTAAACTTGCGCATCGCCCAAATGACACGCGAGCCCTCGGGGCTCCAAGCCAAACATGCACACAAGTCTAACAACATCATGCGGACCTGATCGTGCGATCAAATCTCCAAAATAACACCTAGAATTAAAAATTTAACACCAAAACACCTGAAATTCTCAAGAACACTTTAAAATTTCTATTTTCTCAACCGAGGGTTCGAATCACATCAAATCAGTTCTGTTTCTCACCAAATCTCACAGATAAGGTATAAATATCATAACGGACATGTACCGGACTCCGAAATCAAAATACAGACCTGATATAAACAAGATCAAGCATTAAGCAATTTCTTTAAAATCATTAATTTTCACTCTTTCAATTTTAATCAAAAATTCATTTCTCGAGCTAGGGATCTCGGAATTCGATTACTGGCATACGCCCAGATCCCATATTTTACTACGGACCCACCGGGACCGTTGAAACATGTGTCCGTGTCCGTTTACTCAATACATTGTCCGAAGTCAACTAAAATCACTTTTAAATGCCAAAAATTATTATTTCTTCAATTTTCCACATAAAGGCTTTCCGGACTGCGCACGCAAATCAAGAATGGTAAAAATGGGACTTTTAAGGCCAACGAGCACAGAATAGAGTCCTAAAACACAAGATGACCCTTTGGGTCATCACACTGATTCTTATATTGTTCATGGGTAAGGTCTGGTAGAAGGAATCAAGTAGGCTCTCTTGACCGGAGTATCTCGGTTGAGCGACGGTCGCGCTCACCGAGGTCAGGGTGTGACATTTCAGCCCCCCCCCCCCCCCCCCCCCCCCCCCACTATTATCGACATTGGGGAAAGGCAAACAATTGTTGATATATCCAACGGTCTAGGAATTTTTCTTGCTATCAATAGAAACTCAATATCTCCATTCTCACAAATATCTTGGTTTCAAGTCTCACTGAATTTGAAACGTTGTGCCTAGGAATCTTTCTTCTTATATTTGTGTTACCTTTTGAAACCTCTCTTATCTTCGCCCTTTTTTTAGGGCAGTGAGTGGATATGAAGACCAACAAACTTGAAGGTTATGCGAACATGAAGACATAGAGAATTCCCAGACTTCAATGCAAATACTTTGTACCCTCCTAAAAGACTGTCATTATTTCATTAAAGACACCAATTTACCATTGCGGCTTGCCCCCTTTAAATCAAATGGGATCAAAAGTTTAACAGAAGAATGGTATCTCAGCTCAATTTTCAAGTGTTGATTGAATGGAATACATTCCATCCTACTTCATTCGAACAACGATTGGGGCACTATGAATCTTTTGAACTCATGCGACTGAACTCAGAATGAAACTCTAAGCTGCCTAAGTACCTCGGTGAAGAGGATCAAGTCATACCGTAGTTCAAAATGGGTGATTGTTCAGTTTTTAGTTTTTATGTCTTCATTTTTGCCTAGGCCGCCTCTTCGAGGTTTTCAACCTAGCAGACTTTTTTTTTGTGGGCCGTACATAGTTTAGACTCATGCGGGCCAGGAGTGTAGGAACATGCAGCTTAGGCTCATGCGTAAAGGAGCGTTACAACTTCAAGGCTAATACTTCTTCAAAAACCTGCCATTGATAGGGCTGATTTTCATGTCATTTGCATCAACCAGCTTGTAAGCCCCCACTTAAGTAAGCTTCTTGTACGACATATGGCCCATCCCATTTTGAAGTGAACTTCCTTACAGGTTTATGGGAAGTAATAATGGTTCTTCGTACAACAAGGACTTGATCTCCTACTTGAAAAGATCTCGGGCGAACTCTTTTATTGAAGGCGCGAGACAATCGAGATTGATAACATTCAAGACTCTGTTGAGCTTCAAACCTCTTCTCATCAAGAGCCTCCAACTCTGCTAATCGAAGTCGAGCATTTTCTTCATCTTTGATCCCTCTTGAATAGCTAATCGTAATGAAGGTATTTGACGCTCGAGAGGTAAGACGGCTTTGACTCCATAAATGAGTGCATAAGGGGTCGCTTGTGTTGGCGTGCAGTGAGTTTTTTATATGCCCACAAAGCTTCTTTCATACGGTCATGCCATTCTCGTTTGGATTTGGAGACGACTTTCTTTAACAAGTGACATAGAGTCTTGTTGAATGCCTCGGCTAGACCATTGGCGGCAACATTATACATAGAAGAGTTATGTTGCTTGAAACCAAAGAGTTCATCAATCTTGTTCATCAACCTATTGTCGAATTGCTTGACATTATCCGTTATTATGAAACGATGAATTCTGAAGCAATAGATAATGTTTACTTGGATGAAACTTGCAACATTTTCCTTCTTTACTTCCTTAAGAGAAACGACTTCAGCCCATTTTGAGAAGTAGTCAGTTGCAGCCAAGATCTATAACTTCCCACCAAAAGATTTTGGCAGTGGTCCAACAACATCCAATCCCCAAGCGTCAAATGTCCACGATGCAATATTCAGATGCAACACTTCGAAAGGCTGATGAATAAAATTTGCATGGAATTGGAAAGCCTCGCCATCTTCGAGCGTAGTCCAAGAAATCCTTTACCATCGTTGGCCAATAATATCACATCCTTTTTATATGAAAGTGGAGCTTTGGGCCAGACTGAGGTGATCCACATACCCCAGAATGTGCTTCTTGCAAAGCTTGGAGTGCTTCATCTGCTCCTAAGCATCGCATGAGTACTCCCTCAAATGATCTTTTATATACAGTATCTTTGTAGTAAAGGAAGCGGGGTGCATGACAGCGGATTTCAGCCCTTCTCCTCGAATTTTCTGGGAGTATCCCGTAGCTCAAGTAATCGATAATGGGTTGTTGTTGTTCTTCCTTCTCAACTTCAAAAACAACGACAAGATGCTCGAGTTCATTGTCTTCACTTTCACCCTCATTTGGTGGTGATACTACCCACTTTTGGTAGATAGTAACTAGCGCTTGATCAGGCAGGGTTAACGATAAAGCTAGGGCAGCTAAGCATCAGCCTTCTTGTTTTCTTTCCTGGGTACATGTTGAATAGTAATATCACCAACCCAACCCATCAGTTTTTAGCATAATTATGATAAGGGCGTAGTTCAGGTTTCTTGACCTCGCAGCTACCTAAAAGTTGGTTGACCACTAACTAGGAGTCACCAAAGACTTGCACTTGCAACTACTTCATATCGACAGCCATTTCAAGCCAAAGTATTAGTGCTTGCTATTCAGCAACATTGTTGGAGCAGAGTTGTGTCAACGTAAAGGAGTAGGGCAGAACCTTTTCCTAAGAAGTGACAAATACTGAGCCAGCAACGGCTCCTCTGCGATGTGCATCATCATCAAAGTAAATCTTCCATGGAGGTTGTACTTCAATGAACATTGCATCTTCATCAGGCAGTTCATCAGTTAGTTCCCAGTCATTAGGTATCAGATGATCTGTCAATGTTTGTCCTTTTACAGCCTTTCGAAGAACGTACACAATCTCGAATTGTTGAAATTGGAGGCACCATCTTGCTATTCGATCACTAAGAACATGTTTTGACATCACGAACTTGATGGAATTTGCTTTAGAAACAAGACGAATAACATAAACTTGAAAGTAGTGCTTCAACTTTTGAACTGAGGAGACTAACGCCAAACACAACTTTTCAATTGACGAATAATCAACTCGTTTGGTGTAATCACCCTGCCTCTCTTTCCCCTCATTATCAGGTAGGATTTAATACTCTCAAAGGCATTGCTGCATGCTTAGTTCCACTTGAAAGGGTCACCTTTCTTCATACGGCGCCTGAATGGTTGGCTCTCCCAGATGGATTCGAGATGAATCTCCTAAGATAAACCAGCTTTCCCTGCAAACTTTTCAATTAATGAATATCTCGAGGCTCGGGCATTTTCAAAATTGCATCAACTTTGGCTTGATCAATTTTGATCCCTCGATGTCGGACAATGAAACCAAGGAATTTTCCAGAAGTAACTCCAAAGGCACATTTCAATGGATTCATCCTAAGTGGTACCTCCGGAGCAACTCAAATACCATTCTAAAGTCTTGCAAGTGGTCGCTCCTCTTTCTCGAGTTTACCACTAAGTCATCAACATAGCATTCAACATTCTTGTGAAGAAGGTCATCAAAGATATTCTGCATAGCCCTTTGGTAAGTAGCATCAGCGTTCTTCAAGCCAAAAGGCATTACCTTGTAGTAATAAATACCCTCGGGGTGCGGGATGGAGTAAGCTCTTCATCTTTTGGTGCCATGAAAAATTGGTTATAGGCCGAGGAACCGTCCATGAAATACATTGCCTCATAGCTAGTAGTAGCGTCGATCATCAGCTCTGTAATAAGAAGCGGAAATTCATCTGGTCTTAGAAGTCAATGCACACTCGAACCTGGCCATTCTTCTTCCTTACAGGGACAATACTTGAGACTCATGTTGGGTATTTAACTTCACGAATAAAGCCAGCTTCAATGAGTTTATTAACTTCACTTTCAATCAAGGGAACCAAATATGGCCTAAAGCACCTTTGAGCTTGTTTAACAGGACGAGCACATTCTTGACTGCAAGGTGATGGACTGCTACTTTAGGGTCCAAGCCAGGCATCTCTTTGTAACTCCAAGAAAAGACATCTTTAAACTCCTTGAGTAACTTCATATAAGTGCTTTCTTCATCGGTTGCTAGTAAAGCACTTAGATAAATGGGCCTAGTTCTTCATCAGTGCCAAGGTTTACTTATTTCAAAGCGTCCAATGTTGTCTTTACCCCTTCTTCAAGTTTAGATTGAGAATCCTTTGCATCTTTATCTTCTTGAGGGTCCCCATCATTGAAGGATATGTGATAACACGATGAAACAATCTTTAATTCTTCATTATCCTCCATTAAAGATGGAAAACCATTCTCGCCTTGTACAGTAACATAATATGAAGAACCCACACTTTATTAATCTTCGTCACGTTCCTTAGTGTAGACCACAGTATACGGCATTACCTTCAGAACTTCTTTACATGAAACCACAAGTTTTGTTTGTCGCCTCATTCTAGAAGGAACCGAACTTTGGAAATCTGAGATCTTCTGGATTTTAGGCGAAACGGGTGTTCTTATGCTTTGATAATTTCTCTAGAACTTGTTCCCCTTCTTTAACGGATCCAATCTCTCAAATACAGAAGCCTTTACAGTTGATTTTCCAAGTCGATCAAAGATCGAAGGTCTGTTAGAAGCGGAAGATTCATCTTCTACAGTGATATAATTATTTCTTGCCCTTCTTATGGAGATGCGAGCTGGTGATGGTTGCTTGTTCCCCAAACCTTCACGTGGTTGCATTGTAGCAACTTCTGATGGGAGATTCCCTAATTTTTATGGCTCATTGGGTTGTATCCAGCTTTTGAAAATAGCTTGTAAGCATTAGGATCAAAGCCTTCATCTATACGCTTCGTAGGGAGTGCGACACTCTACGAAGGATTTTGGGCCACAAACCCTTATAGTAGCGTTGAGGGAAACTTTACTACCTCGCTTCGTTTGATCGGAACAGTTAACTCCCTTAGCATATTGGTTTGGAGTTCGGCTGATTCTCCCTCATCTTTCTTCTTTTTAGGAACATAGCGAAGCGCAGGAGTTAGTTTCTTGCCGTGAGATAGAATGTTCCTTTTATGAGATTTATTTGAGCTAGGGTGCACCTCCTCATCAACGTCTTTGGTTTTGTCGGCAACCACCTCACCTCTCTTAGTCGTGGACTCGTCATTCTTGCCATTCATGACATCATCAGCTTTTAGCTCCTTCACAATGCAGTTCTTCAAGTAGACTTTGCATCGGCGAAGTGTGATTCAGCCTCGATGAATGGCTTGTCATCGGAAACTATCTTCTTCTCAAATCCTCCCTCGTAGTACTTCGAACATTGATGGTATGTATCCAAGGCCTTCCAAGAAAGACGTTGTATGAAGTCTTTGGATCGATCACATGTAGCCATGCACTTGATTGCACATCTTCAATGTTGATTACCAACCTGATCGCACCTATGGCTCTTTGCCCCCCCCCCCCCCCCCCCCCCCCCCCCCCCCCCCCCGGTTGAATCCTTTAATCATGACACGACATTCTGAAAGTTTGTTCATAGGAATACCAAGTTCTTTCACATTGCGAAGTGGCAAGATATTCACTGAGGATCCTCCATCAACCAAAATTCAATTTACCCTTTCATCGCACATATAGCTAACCAAGTACAACGGGCCGTTATGAGTAGTGTCACCTAGTAGAAGATTGTCATTTGTGAATGTAACTTTTTTTTCCGCAAGAATTAACTTCTTGAGGAATAGAATCGATGAGCTTATCTGAAGATGGTGCCAACGGTAGGTCATCACTCTTTTCTTCCCTTTTATCAGCATTGCAACAAGAGGCCTCAATAGCATCACGGGAAATCTTCATGCAGAACCAACTTGGCAAGAACTCCTCCAAGGTCACTGGATGTTGTGACTTTTAAGGGTGGTGCACCTCCACTTTTGCCCTCTTCAAATTCTTAACGGGATTCCGTTTCCTTGGTATTTTTACCATCATTTTCCTTGTTGGTTGTTATATCAATTCTTTACATGGGCTCCTTTTGTGGCGACTACGACGAGTCACCAACGTCCAACCTTCATCATCATCAGGTTGATCAACTTCAACTTTGTTGTTCTCCAGTAATTCTTCATCTTTACTTTTTTTTTAAAGTACATAATTCATTTGTGCTAAATGAGCCAAAGGTGATATAGACTTGGTTGCGCTTGCTTTCTCATCTTCAAGCACTATTTTCTTTTCACAAGCCAAGTCCATAACTTTGTCCTTGAAGACAAAACACTTCTCCAGAGGGTGGCTCACAAGTGGATGGTATTTGTAGTAATTTGGGTCATTCGTTTTCTTAGCTTCATTTCCGGAAGTTCAATGAGATTTAACTCGAGGAGCTCTTCATAAATTGCGGGCATATCAGTATCCATAAATGGGTACTCGTTCTCTTGCATTTCTTTTAGAGTCAACTTTCCACTTGGTTTATCTTGGAAAGAAGTGGACTTCATACTCTGCTTCTTGCTCACCTTTGTCGTGAAATTCGCAGGTGATGTGTTGACACTCACCTTCTTGCTTCTTCGTTTTCATACTTGGGTACAAACTTGCTCCATTTCTTGACTTCTTGCTTGTCGTTCCTTTTGCGAGGCTCGGAGATAGGCAACCTTTCATTTGGCCATGCTCAATTTCATGTCATGGGCACGAATCGCAAGTTCTTCAAATGTGGTAGGCTTGATACCTTGCAAGATGTAGCGCAGTCCCCAATGCATGCCTTGGATGCATATCTCTATCCCAAAAGATTCACTGAGCTTGTATTTGCAGTTGATGCTTGCATTCCTCCAACGATTGATAAACTCGAAAACTGGTTCAACCTTCCATTGACGAGTATTTGTAAGTTCCACCATGCTCAAGTTGCGCCTTGTGCTATAAAAGCAATTGAGGAACTCTTGTTCTAGTTGATCCCGGCTATCAATAGATCCCGCCTCGAGGTTTGTATACCAATCAAAAGCGTTTGTTTTTGGCGAGCGGACAAACTACTTGACGAGGTAATCTTCATAAGTCCCACCGTTGTTGCATGTCTCAACGAAATGTGCCATGTGTTTCTTTGGATTACCTTTTCCATCAAACTGTTGAAGCTTTGGAGGTTGCTAGCCAACAAGCATCATCAACATATCGATCCTCGTTGTATACGGCTTTACGTATGTAAGAGAGGACTTGGTAGAAACTTCATACTTGTTTTTAATAGCTTCTTCAATGAACTCCTTCAGTTGATCCATTGGAATTATCCCTTCAGATGAGACAAGGATAGCCTTAACGAATGCTACTTGTCTTGGGGGAGAATTACTCCCTAGAACCTCTGGGATCTTGCCAGGTGCATGGGTGGATTCTTCTTCCATCAAGATTCCCACCCTGTTTGTTAGCTTGTCAATTCTAGCATCTTGATTTTGTATGTACTTGGTCAAGCCAGTGATTGCTTCCGTCAAGTTTGCCAACTTCTCCTCCACCGATGAAGTGTTTGTCTCCATGGCTTGCATGATTGTTGTGGATGGTGAGGAGTAACATAGATTGTCACATAGATTGATCCTTGATTGGCTCACGTTCTGCGATATAAGTGGAGAGGATCCATCACTTGGAGCATCATCATCTTCCTTCACAGCAGAGTTCTTGGATCCAGCTGAGCAAGGGTTTTCTTAATCTTTTCAGCAATATCGCTTCCTCCTTCGGGTGTGTTTGAGGAAGATCTTGCTCCTTTTGAGGATGAAGATCCGAAAACAGATGTTGATGCGGACGACACTTGAAGTGTTTATCATCCTAAATAGCTTACCTTGCTCCTTGTAGTTGGTCCAGAGCTTCCAAAGGTAACATCGAGGATGCTTTCTATATCAGCGTAGATACTGGATTAGCCGCCTCAGTGGAAGTTGATCTGGGGTTGATTTTCTTTGAAGTCATTTCGATGTTCTTAAACTTTGGAGCTTGAAAAGTTGAGATGAGAGGTGGAGATTGTCTCACTGGGCGTGCCAGAATTTGTAGACAATAAATTGCGTCAAGAAAATAAAATCAAGACCGATATATATTGCAACAATCATAGTATTTTATTTCAAACAATATGAGCGTTACGATCTCTATGAATCCTTTTATTCTACTTTTCAACAGTAAATAAAAGCACTTTCCAGCTTAATCTTGAATTATATTTTATTTTAATCCAAGTTCTTGAGGCATGATCTTGATCTTGACGTATTTTTAATCCAAGGGCTTGCAGGTTGCTCTTGAATCTTCGTTTTGATCTTCTAATCCTTAAAACACTTAAATGCTTGTAGCTTTTAGAGAAATCTGCAGCGTATGATCCACGAGCTTCTTGCTTCTTGTTATAACTTCTGGTCTTATTCTGAGTTATAAAGACCCCTATTTATAATTGTGGGAAGGGTGTAGGTGTATTATTTGATTGGTTGACTTGAATTATTGGCCAATCAGATTGAAGCAGTGACAAGGCTACATTTGATTGGCCAGAACATGTCACTAGTACATGTGGCACAATTTCATTGACATTTTAATTTGACTTGGCATGCCTTGTCATTTTGACACGTGGCATAATCTCATTGGCTCTTCCGTTTGACTTGACGTGCCACATCATTTGACATGTGGCACCAAACTGAGCCTCTAGGAATATGACATATTGGGCCTAATGAAGTTGACTCATCATTTGTAACGCAACTAAATGGGCTAGCCCAGTCAACATTTATTGGACTTGAGTAATTAATCCAATTATATTAGTCTATAATATTTATTTGTACTAATATATTTAAAATATAATCTAAAATATTTATTGAATTTGAATCCAGTAAATTTTATGTGCGTACCGACGGTTTAGCTATTTCAACAAGATAAAGCCTCCCTTCATCGTAAATCAAATATCTCTAATCGAAGACATGAATTAATATAGACACTGGAGCAATCCTCGTACAAAAGACTCCCATCAACTGGTTCTTTATGAAGATGAAATCCCTTCTCGGGGCAGTCCTTGAGGATTTTCATTCCACCATCAGATAGCCGGAATATTCCATACGCCCTAACACATTTGCACTTGAAGATAAGCTTAACTGTTGGATCCATAATAACTATTTCACACTGTGTTTCAATTTATTGAAAACTGTTTCTAAGACCTGGCATATCAGTACCTTTCACTAGGACTATTACATTTCACTCCCTATAAAGAGTGGCTTAATGGTGCAAACAGTCAAAAAAATGCAGCAAATGTCCCGTTTTTTCTTTTCCCTAAAGTAATGTATTCCCATAATTTATCAAAGAATTATGACCTGCACGTATAGATTCCTATATAGAAGTTCCCTGTTAAAGTATTTTGCAATTAATAAATGGTCCAATAAGAAATGAGGTTCATCTAATAGGCAGTACTCACAGATCCTAAGTACTTTTGTAAAACATTTCAGGGTCGTTTGGTAGGGTGTATAAGAATAGTACTGAATACAGTATTAGTAATGCTGTATAACTGTTGGATTTTGCATTTGTTACTCTCGATATTTGATTTACCAGAATAATAAGTAGTTTAGTTAAAGGATGAGTCTTTGTTTAAATTCAAATCTAATATGATAAGTTAGTTGAGATAGTTTAGGTTTTTGAATTTGAATATATATCCTCCTGATTATTTAGAGATTCTATTTTTAAATTGGCTATTTAAAGCCTTGTTATACTTAATAAAATTATTGAGAGACGTTTCAATCAATACTTTTAATCTTTTTACTGCCCCATCATTTTAAAGAACCCAACAGTGGTGTCAGAGCTTCGTTGGTCTTACGGGATCTGTGAGTTCTTCCAAAGAACTATTTCAAATCATTTTTAATCAATATCAAGTTTTAAACCCATTTTCAAACATGGCAAGCAGCAGTCTCTCATTGAATGCCCCACAAACTTTCACTGACGAAAATTATCAGATTTGGTCAGTGAAAATAAAATCGTATCTTGAAACCTATGATCTATGGAATGTTGTAAGATCTTTACAACCACTCCTGCAAATCTTATCGTTATCCAAATTAAAACTCCTTTAGAAGAAACTTAGACAAGACAAATTGTTTTTTATGCGCAAAACCAAAATGAAAAAAAAGAACAACTCATATTGCAGATGGATATAAGTTCAAAAACACTTGATCGCAAGCACAAATTGCCAAAGCAGAAATTGCTATTGCAGCAACAAAAGTAAGGAGGAGTGTTGGATTTTGCATTTGTTACTGTTGTTATTTGATTTACCAGAATAATAAGTAGTTTAGTCAAAGGAGGAGTTTTGTTTAAATTAAAATCTAATAGGATAAGTTAGTTGAGATAGTTTAGGTTTTGAATTTGAATATCTATTCTCTTTATTATCTGCAGATTCTATTTTTAAAATTGGCTATTTAAAGCCTTGTTATGCTTAATAAAATTATTGAGAGACATTTTCAACCAATATTTTTAATATTTTTACTGCCCCATCCTTTTAAAAAAACCAACAATAACTAATATAGGAATTAGGTATACATAGGTTGAAAAACACTACCAAACAAGAGATTAATAATACCAAAGCTAATACATGTATTATTTTTCCTAATACATCCTACTAAATAACTCCTAAGAGATCTAATACGAGTAACTCATTTAGCTATACAGATGACAGAAGAATTCTCTAAATAACATGGTTTTCTACCGATATGCATATGACTTAAAAGCACTTATACCAGCTATGTACCAAAATTTTGAAGGCAAAGAAGCATCTCAAACATGACTAGTACTCTTATACTAAATATGCAAATATAAAATGAGGAAAGAATATAGAAATGACCTTGATTTATCGATAGGAGCCATGACAATTCCAATAGCCTCTGGCACCATGACCTAAATCGATCAGAAAGTGAGAAAATGTAGAAAAAAACATGCAGATAAATGAAGAATCAGAACGACAACGTATATTGAAGCACAATAACTTCAGATAAATTTAATGGAAAACATAGGGAAGTAATTAGGTGAATGCAATATGTTAAACATGGTTTGATAAGAAAATAATGCTTTAGCCGATACCATTTGCGTAATAATTGGATGGTCTAACACAAGAAATGGCCTTCTCATAACTTTAATTCCAAATGGATATAGGTATAAATAAATTTGAAGTTAATTACAGTACCTACAAATTGAAGTCCGTACAAGTTTTAACTATTAAGTTGACAGATGGACAACAAAAAATGGGAAAGAGAATGAAGGATTAGACTGCTCTTATCATTAAAATTTTCTATTCTAAATTATACTCCCCTGATTTCAATTTATGTGGCTTGATTCGGAGTATGAAGGTCAAAGTTCTTAATTTTCACCATGAAATTAGACAGATTTTTCAAGTCTTTAATAAAATTTACATATTTGGAAACTACATGCAAAGTACTATAAGTCATAATAATTTATATTTCGAAATACTTATAAAATACTCAAGAAACCCATGGTCAAGATGAACCTCGTAGACTCCCTAAATAGTAATGCAGACACATAAATTGGAATAGAGGGAGTAGTTCATAATAGGATTAATGACACCCTAACTTGCATTTATTCAACAGTAGTGTTTCACAAGTAACTAAGTGCACAACCAAAAGCTCATTTGATCAGCGAAGTTTCTTGATCTCTAAGTTTAAAAAAAAGTGCAGCACAAACATGTGAAATCGAAAAGGTTCAGATTTCAATTTCTATGGTCCTGTACTAACCAAAAACCAAAGATACTATTCCTCCTATATCCCGTTTTGCAAACAATTTTGGTTTCCCTACCTTTTTCTTCAGTCTTTCCGAGAATGGTGGAGGAATGCCGATTTCTTTTCTTCTTTTTTTTTTGATTTCTCACCCGGTATCCGGTACCCACATTGGGACCCAACTAATCCGGATTTGCGCCGGAAAGTCCCACATTGGGGGTAAAGTGCTCCCTAAAAAAGGCGACTCCATACTCAGGGGCTCGAACTCGAGACCTCTGGTTAAAGATGAAGGAGTGCTTACCAGTCCACCACAACGCTTGTTGGTAGGAATGCTGATTTCAGTTTCAGAAAAAATCAGTTTTAATTAGAAATGAGAGCATGTAAAGCTAGAAAAAGGAGTGTTTCCTTAGTCTATATATATATGGAAAAGGTGACTTGGAACCTCTCTTAGGCCAAGGATCCTATTTATTTTTTATCTCCTTTTTCTGAATATTTTTACTTCATTTTCTTCATCCAACTTAATTTTTAAAAGCTTAAAAGTCACTTCATAAATCTCTTTATTACACCTCATCCCAAAAGTTACTTGAAATTTATCTTTTTCCTCATTTTTCTTGCACTTTTACTCATTCTATTCATTTAATAATTTTTGACAAATTCCGAATTTCATTACTAACGGAGGAACCGTTACTAGAGAGTCCAAAAGTCACTATTAAAAGTCACAACCGTTACTAGAGAGTCCAAAAGTCACTATTAAAAGTCACAACCGTTACTCAAGTGTATATATTGCCAGGTTTTACGTTTTACTTCTTCATCCTCCAATTTCTTCACTCATTTGTTCTCTTCCTCTTTCAATATGAGCTCTTATGCTGACCAAGGTACTTCCACTTGACCAGCCTCCATTGGTTGTAATGTGTTGTTGGTATCATTGACTTTCACAGCAGTTCTATTCCTATCGATGATGAAGAATATTCGACAAGACTCGAGAAAGGATAAGGAAAAAAGAATAATGAAGAAGAAAGCTATCATGACTCTCAAAGGCTCCATGTCGTTTCCAATTCCTGCGGATCTCCGCAACTTCTGCACCCGACATGAAAGTTTGTCTTTTGGATTAAAAATTGTTAGGGGGGAAAATGACAGTTTGTAACTGTAAGATGTTTTAAAATGTTGCGGTATTCAATCATATATATAATAGAAGAAAATATTTGGAATTATTTGTTTAGTGATAGACAATTTAATAGGCAGAGTGTCTGCATACTAGACCGAATATTTAGTGTCTTGCATGAAGGAGGCTAGCTTATCTAACATGCAAATGACTAAATTTCCTATTGACGATAAAAACGAGACAAAACCTACTAAAAACACAAACCAACAAAGTGGAAAAGAACGGTCAATCCCTGAAATTAACTCCTCTAATATCATCAATAATAAAAATATTACTTGCATGGAAGAAGATGGTGTCCCACAACACCTGTCCCATTAAGTTTTCAACATTTTAGTTATCTCCAATAATGAAATGCGCAAAGATACAAAGCCATCGGGAGTAAACGTACCTGATACGAATATTGAGTATGCAAATCGATCGATGACATGAAACAGCTCTGAGATGGATGCGTCTGGAGGAAAAAATAAACGATCACACATTTAGTGATGCCGAGTTACAAGCCCTTAACTATTTACTTGCTGAAACATGTGAACTAAACAGAGGAAAGTACAAAGAAGGAAGCCAACGGCAAAAAAAGTTGATTTTCAATTATTTATTTAAGTGATTATCTAAGGATAACGGAAATATGAATATTAAATTTGACAATCAATTAGATCTAGCCAGTTCATATTTAAGGTTTCCCTGTAGACTATTAAAAGTGAAGCTGCTAACAGAGACAAATCATCCTTGTCAAAACATATCACGGTGGATACCTTAACTGGTGATGCAGAATTGAAGGAAACAATAGCTTTAGCACATGCTCTGGAGATGCTACAATACCGGAGCTCAGGATTTTCTTACATATTTAATTATCTCGATGTTATTCAAGTCACAGAACGTAAAGTCTCATATGAGACAGATTAACGGATCTTTAAGCTTTTGAATGCCATTTTGTGGAAGATAAAAGAAACACAAACCAGAATTTGCATAATGTTCTCCAAGTACAAGTAATGTACAGGTCTGACTCCGAATGCATTAAATCACTTAAAATTCAGCTCTCTTTCAATTATTTCTGCCTTGATTTCAGAATAATAAGCATCACAATAGGTCTTCTATTGAGAAATTCCATCCAAATAAACAGGAAACACATAAAAGGAAATTGAGAAAGAGAAGAGAACTTGCATGAATCCATCCAATTGGAAAGAGGGATTGTTCATGTAGTATGGCAAACATCTCCTCCTCTTGTAGGGCCTGACACTAGCAGTAACTACAAATAAGTTAGAATCCGTTCTTCTTACAAAATTGGACATGGATCTTCAGATTTTGAATTACTTACAGAATTGGAGGTTGATTCTTGTTTTGGTATTATTAGAGAGGTAATATAAAAGGTTCCATCTTTCTGCATGAATTAAGGGCGAAAATAGCCAGAAGTCAGTGCATTGAAAATTCAGTTTCATCTCTTCAACAAAAGGGGAAGAAAGTCTAAGTGCCAGTAAACGGGTACATAGTTTACTATCAAAAAGAAAAGACAAAGGAAGAAAACTTTGAAGGAAGGTGCCATTAAACAGATGCATAGTTGATGCCCCAAAATAAAAAATAAAAGAATTGCAGGCAAAAGAACATGGTCCTAGAAGGCATCTTAAAGAGATTCTAATAGAATATTAGGATAAAAAAATACAGCCACCATATGATCTTTGTAGTTTCTACATAACGAGAAGTTACCACTGCAAAAATTGAGGGTGTTTTAGAGATGGAACAATAACTAGTAACACCATTTCGTGCCAAGTAGAGCAGGTTATGTGGCAACACTCGGATAATCTATCATAGATTGCCACAAGACAGTAGCTTGATGAAAGGCATGCTTGGCAGACAAGAATACGGAACTCGATCTCAATGGTCTAATGTGGTGTATTTAAATATGTTAAGACTCAGAAACCAGTTTCTTGCTATAAAGCTAGTTCGCCGATAGATGTACTTTTAGTTTCAAAAGAAGAGTTAAAAGATGTGTTGTCCCTATAATTTACCAGAACTAGAACACAACATGGTCTTATTGAGCACTATAACGAGCTCATCTGGCTTGGACCCGTAATGGAAGGATGAGATAATCAAGCAAAGATGGAGAAATTCCAGTAATCTTCAGCTCAAGCATCACTACTACTTCGAATGGAGCAAATTTCCATGATTAATGCATGAACAGATTTGACACCAAATGCTCTAGAACGCATCTATTAAAATCTACAGGTTTGACTTTAAAATACATTGCTAAAAAATTTCCATAACCAGTTGTACAAATGAAAAATTTACGCACAAAAAATTTAGAAGATCTGACATCACCAGAGGAGCTACTCATTGTTCAACAATGTTCTAAAAGTATCATTCGAGAAAACAAAGAGAATACTAGTGATCTTACAAGGATGGCACCAAGAACTCCACAGGTCTCTATATCCTTCTTAGTGTTGTTGCTGGCAATTTCCAGAAAATTCTCCATCAACCTTGTTGGCTAAGGAAGAAAAAAGTGTTACCTTGTCAAGAATTTATTATTGTGCATGAGCTTGTATGCCCTGCACGGCACCCTGGATTTTTCGTAACATGGGAAGGAAAATAGTGAAACGAAGTATTTAGGCTACTGCTGGACAAGGTCACTCAGTTGTATTTCAAAAGGCATAGCTATTGACTACTTACTACATGTACATCTTTGAGAGGTCCAGATGCTGCCAGCACATTGCGTGAATATTTTGAAGGACCGCTTGATGAATCAGTACTTGAGACACTTGAGATTTCGACTCCATGAGGCAAAGTGTGTATCAAGGAGATTCCCGGAGAAGGAGCAGTCTGTGAAACTGTGTGTACATTAGTCTGGCAACATACTCCACCAGCCATGAACCTCGAGGAATTCAAGCCAGAAGTCACACGTGCTCAGATTTGCTGACCGTCGTAAAAGTTACCTATTAACATTAATAACGGAAGTAAGCTTATGCTACTATGTATCAACTATTAGCAGCTCAATATAGAAAGCAAGCCATGGAAAAAGTGTAATCCAGATAAGGTTTCCACAACATTTAAAAATGACTTTTCGCTCTGTTTTTCAAGCAGGTCTCCATTAGTCACCAGAGTAATATAACCACATATTAAAGAGGATTAACTACAATATGAGAAAGACAGCATTCCTTAGTGGTCTCTTGCACAGTCATATATCCACTCAGCTTATAGATAAAGTTAAAAAAAATTGCTCTTTCATCGTACCAATTGAATTATTTTCTCTTTGATTAGTCGAGTACCAAGATATAGTGTCCGAGTCCAACAATGAAAGTTGCATCAATTTCTTCCCCTTTTACAGTCCAACTAGGGACGGCAATGGAGCGGGGCAGGTTAAGAGGGATGTGGGGGCAGGGCTAGTGGCAGAGGCAGGATCTCCGCGAAGGGGGTTCAAAGAGAAAAAACTTTTAAAAAAATATAGTTAGTGGGAATTGAACCTATGAGCTATGACCTTAGGTAGGTTTTGAACCCCCTTGACCACTAAGCTACACTTTTGGGCTGTGTCAAGCGGGTTCAAAACTTAATATATACAGGTAAAAAACAGATTTTGCCTTATATATACAGTGTAATTTTTTAGAGAAGGGGGTGCGCCCCCCTAAATCCGCTCCTGGGCAGGGCTGATAAGAACGTAAGAGGGGGTGGGGCGGGTTAAAATATTTTTTTAAATAAAATTTAAAGGGGTGCAGGTTAGAGATCCAAGATTAATTAGACCTATCTTACCTAAAGGCTAAAAACAAAGTTTTGCCACCCGCGGGTGTGCATGACTGTGTTTTAAGAAACTCTGAAGGAGAAGCTTTAAACAGTCTCATCTCTCTCTCATCCCCGGTAATACTCTAACTTTCTACTTTGTTCTTCTTTTCTCAATTTTTACTAAAATTTTCTTGGTTGGCTGATTCAAATCTAGATTTGCTACCCAAAGTTATTTTTCATGGTAGATTTTAGGTTCTCTAAGTCTCGATCTCTTCTTCTACAACATTCTTTTCAAAAAATAATTTTCAACATTAAGTGAAAGTGAAGTTATTGAAGAAGGCACGAAAGGTGGGGAAAGAATCATTTATTTGGTGAATCTTAAGTTGATTAAATGGATAAATAAAGATTGTTTTTTTATGTGATTCATTTATGAGTGTTGCATCTAGTATTGGGTGTCATTTTTGTAACAAAATTGATGATTTCGAGATTAAATTTTTTTTTGTCTGTTAGATAGTAGGGGTAACTTTTTCTTCTTGGCAAACTATCAATTTGTCTCTGCTAATAGATAAGTATGGAGTTTCAAGACAAACAAAAATCAATATGTTCATCTTAGTACTTTTCTCATTGAGAGTGAGAGTCAAATGCCTACGCAAGCCAATGAAGTTACTCAAATTAGAAAGATGAAATTGACTTTCAGAGCATGGACACATTTTACAGTGATGATGGTCAGTACTGCAATACTCATATTAAAACAAGTATAAAATGTAGGACAAAATCTTTATTAGATCATATTGGTTAATGTCCCGAAAAGCCAACTTGGAGAGTTAGGATCGTTCGAATAGCGATAATGGTAGCTAACAAAGTTATCTCGATCAAGATGTTTCGCATAGAGAATGTCAATGCCATCATTTTACATGAGTCCACTATCCATTGTTGCTTATGTGGGTTTAAAAAGTTTGTTGCTAGTCCGCATCCATTGTTCAAATAGTAGCAAGAAACAAAAACAAGAATGACATTTTGAAGAATTTTAACAAATTGAAATAAGAATTTCTAACTTAATGGGAAAAACCACAAGTAGAGCTGCAACAAAAATTGATATGTGAACTTCAGTTAACAACAAAAAAGAGTTTATGGCTACTACCAGAGATTTTCTTGGTGATTCATGGAGGTTGGTCTGTATAGTGCATTACATAATTGTTTGTTTGAGTGGAATCTGGTACGGAGAATATCAACTATCAAAGTTGGTAATTCTAGTACAGATAATTCAATTCCATGATGAAAACCTTATTGGATGAGAAGCTTAGTAAAAAGATTTATTGTTGAAAGGTCGATGTTTCATAAGTGTTGTGTGCGCACATCTAGAATTTGATTATGCTAGAAGGACTAAAGGTCATAGGAGATAGTATTGCAAAGTGCATAACAATATCTTGTATTTGATTGGACCATCGGGCAGATTTGAGAGGTTTGAAAACGTGCACGTGTGCTAAACAATTCTTGTGACAGGTTATTGTATGATTGTCCAACTCGTTGAAACTCAATATATCTAATATTAAGGACAACCATAGAGTACAAAGAGGTATCTAAGAAGTAGAGTCTAACTGACACCAATTATCGATGTTATCCAACGAAAAAGCAATGGAGTGATGCTGAAGATGTTTGTGATAAATTAAAACTTTTTACCATATCACTGAATAATTTTCAGGAATTAGAACTCAACTTCATGTCAATATTTTTCAAAAGTTTGTACAATAAAGCTAGAATTGGAAGCTTGGAAGAAGAGCTTTAATCCTTTGATTAATGTTATGGAGTCGGAGATGGTGAAAAATAAATATATTGTGATGACGTACTATATTGATGGGTATAACGTTATCTTTGATCCAAGGTAGAAGATGAAGTTGGTGGAGATCTTTCTTCCACAAATTCATAGTGAAGAAGCTTCAACTAAAATCCAAGAAGTTCGAACCTACAGTTATGATCTCTTTCAAGAGTATAAGAGTAGATTATCTTCCTCATATGGTCATCGAAGCACATGGTTCTAGTGAAATAACTAATCTTACTGAGAGTGATGGTCAAACTTTGCTAGATTTGTCGCTTTGAGTAGCACTAACGTAAAGAGAAGATCAGGGTTGGATTTGTATTTAGAAGAAAGCTCGTTGTCTCGAACTCTTATCATTTGATAATTTAAGTTGGTGGAAGACAAACAGATTGAAATATCTTACTTTACAGAAGTTGGCTCGTTACCTCTTTGCCATTTGTTGTGTCTACAGTTGCATATTTAGCACTGGTGGAAGGTTGATTAGTTAGCATCACAGTAGGCTTCATCCTACTACTTCGGAAGCTTTGATGTATGCTCGCGTTTGGTTATGATACGAAATAAATGGTAAGTAATTTTTCCAATATCTTTTTACCCTAATAATTTTTAGTTTTTAATACTACTTTGATACATTGAATCATATATTTTTCTTTTCAGAATAGACTTCGAGGATCGATAAAGCTTCATGTCCAACATTACTTGATGAGTGGGAAGAATCGGATTCACGTGGTCACACCAGTCCGCTACTTTGAAGAGGAAGAGAATACAATATGTTGATATAGTTGTTGTTACTCAGTTTGTCTTCCACCAACTTAAGGTATAAAATGATAGAGTTCAAGATAGCGGTTTTCTTCTAAATGCAAATCCAACTCCGTTTTATCTCCACGTTAGCCCTACTTGAAGCGACAAATCTATCAAGTCTGGACAGTCGATCACCCTCAATAAGATAAGTGACTTCACCATAACTATGCTTCAAATGACCCCACTAAAGAAAATAATCTACTCTTATACTCTTGAAAGAGACCATAACAGTGGGTTTGAACTTATTGAACTTTAGTTAAAGCTTCTTTACCATAAATTTATGGGGAAAAAACTCCACAAACTTTATCTTATATATTGGGTCAAAGATAACAGCTACACCATCAAAATACTCACATCATCCTAAGATTCCTTAAATTTCAACATCCGAAATCATAGCGCTAATCATAGGATTTAAACTCTTTTCCTGAACTTCCAATTACAGCATATTGACACAAATTTGTGAAAAATATTGACTTGAAAGTTAGATAAGGAATTCCTAAAAATCATTTAGTGATATGGTAAGAAAAGTCTCAACTTTTTTCTTTTAGAGATTAATAAGAAAAGTCTCAACTTATCACAAACATCTATCACTCCATTGCCTTTCCGTTGGATAACATTGATAACTAGTGTCAATTTTTTAAACAACTCTTTGTACTGTATGTTTGTCCTCAATATTAGATTTATTGAGTTTCAACGAGTAGGTCAATCATATGTTGGGAGTACATATTTCAGACTCTGTTCCTCATATACTAATTGTATTAAAACGTGCTTATAAGTATCTAATATGTCAATAAGTGAAAAGTGGTGGAAGCACTTTTCCAAGTTTTGCTACTGCAAGAGATTATCCATGTCAAGGAAACTATGCTTTCTTAGACTCAATTGCACTAGTTGGCTGTGGAAGGTGAACATAACTTTGTGACTAAAGGTCTAAAGAGAGAACTTCTCTCTAAAAAAGTTACTTTTCAACCTTTAGCTTTTCTGACATGGCAAATCTTTTTCCAGTACCGGCTTAGTCGTATTTAAACATAGGGAAAAAGGTTTTCTTTAAAGCGGGGATTAAATCTTTTGAACTCACAGATATTAGCGGTGGTCATTACAGGTGGTTCCTTTTTACTGAGAGAGTGCTCATTTTATCACCAAAATCAAGATCGACGAGAATAATCTACGATGGATATGCGACAATTTGCGGCAAGCTTCCAAAGGTTCAGGGGATCTCTACAGGAAATGGGGACGAAAACAACAAAACTTATTACATAGAGTCTATCAGAATTACAACATTTATGGGCGTTACATTCGAATCGAGAAATGGGTTGGCGATAGGAAATCAACCGTCAAAATCCGGGAGGCAGAATACAACTTGGGTTGGTGCGGTGTTGGTGATAAAATTACAAGATTTTGGGGGAGCTCTAACCCAGACCTTCGAAGATTCACATCACCGGAGAAATCTTACATCCAAGCTGCAAAATTAAAGAAATGGTCGGCGATGGAAACCCAAAACAAACTGGAAGAAATAAATTTGCAGTTCCTCTCTTGCTGCCTTGTTGGTGCCTTCAACGACTCCTTCTATCATAACCCATCTACGGAGATCTTGCAAAAATGGTTCACCAGTCGGTGGTCAGTGACGGCTGGTCTGAGAGTTTCTTCTCTTGCTCAGAATTTTTTTCGATTTGAACTTCCGTCTTCGAAGGAGGCGGAGAGGGTCATGTTTGGTGACTGGTTCTGGAATGGCAGACGGCTTTCTCTAGATTGGTGGTCGCGGGTCTTGGATATTAAAATTTCAGAGAAAATATTGGGTCACACCTGGATTAGGGCTTTTGGTATCCCATTGCATGAGTGGTATGAGAAAGCCCTAAGATTCATCGGCGATGAATGTGGTGGCTATATAGACTCCAATGAAGATACGAAAAAAAGGAGTAATCTCCTCTGGGCTCGCATCTGCATCAAGGATTCAGGTCCAAAACCTCCTAGCAAGATTGATTTGGCTGTGGGTGATTTGATCTTTGAAATCTCAATTATTCCAGATGGCCATGTCAACATTGTTGATGACAGAAAGGGCACAATGTCACACATGAGAGATCAAATGTCCAAAGAGTTAAACGCTTTGAATCTAATTTTCGACCTGGCCTATCTCACAACCCGGTCCATACTAAAGTCAACAATCAGGTCAATCTCTCAAATCCTTTACTAATGGCCACCACTATTACTCAAAGGAGAAGAAAGGAGGAGGCCCAATTCTTTTATTAAAAAGAAGAAGCTAATGGAATGGAGAGTCACTGGGCCGGCCCAATCTCAACAGTTCTCAAAAGCCCCAGCTTTGCCTTTACAAAAAAGAGTAACAAATCAACTGGTACCCGATGTTAGGTGCAGCTCTTAATACTTTGACCAAGGAGAATAAGATGCAGAGGATTAAGTTGAGCCCATGCAATCTCTTTCTCTCCCCAAACCTTTTCCCTTATATCCAAATTTCTCCATGGTTAGATTTAACGACTTTCTCTTTCAGGTAGCGAGTTGCTGCCCTTACCATGGTATGAGGGGAACTCTCAAGGGCAGCATTTACTCAACTCACCTCAGGTTATTGAGACTTCTCTTTGGACCAAGGTTGTTATGAACAAAGCATGCAAGGCTTTCGGAGTCCATTCTACCGGCTTCGAGCATGAAATATTTGATATGATTGTTAGAATGGATGATAAGAGGCAAGCCCAGAAGCTACTGCAAAGGGAGGAGAAAAATGAAAGGGTTTGTTAGGGGCAGGTACCACAAGGCCTTCTCAAAATGAAAGCGAAATTAATCAGTTGGAACATATGTGGGCTCAATGATACGAGCAAGAGAAGTACTATAAAGTCTCTTATTAAAAAATGAAAACCTAATTTATTGTGTTTACAAGAAACAAAAACTGAAAGTTACTATACAGCTGTACTTAAAGATCTTTGGGGTTCGAGATGGATAGCATGGGCAGAATTGAAGGCTAGTGGCAGAAGTGGAGGACCTATCATCATATAAGACAAAAGACAATGGGCTTGCATTGAATCACAGCAAGGGAAATACTCTATTTCTACAATGTTGGAGGGGGTACAGTTGACTTTAGATTTTGCTTTAGAGTGGTATATGGTCCTCACAGAAATTGGGAGAGGATTGAATTCTAGGAAGAACTGGCCGCAGTTTGAGGATTGTGGAATGACAATTGCATAATAGGTGGAGATTTTAATGTATGTTGCTTTGAGAATGAAAGACTGAATTGCATCAGAAGAGCAAGGGATATGAAGGTTTTCTCTGATTTCATTCAAGACATGGGTTTGGTGGACCTTCCTTTGCAAGGAGCTTTTTACACATGGGCTAGGGGTGAAAACTCCTCGCAGGCTTCTAGAATTGATAGGTTCTTAATCTCTACTGAGTGGAATGATTCATTTGGCTTGGTTCATCAGAGAGCTCTCCCCAAAGTAGTATCAGACCATAGACCATAGACCTTTAGTTCTGGAATGTGGTGATTGGACTGCTGAGTCTTCTTACTTCAAATTTGAAAACACGAGGGGTTTGGTGATTTGATAACGCAATAGTGGCAGGGATATGTGGTGAATGGCTCTCCTAATTTTATTTATCCCAAAAGGTGAAGGTGGGTTGCTCTGATGGTAAGCACCCTCCACTTCCAACCAAGAGGTTGTGAGTTCAAACCACCCCAAGAGCAAGGTGGGAAGCTCTTGGAGGGAAGGATGCCGAGGGTCTATTGGAAACAGCCTCCCTACCCAAGGGTAGGGGTAAGGTCTGCGTACACACTACCCTCCCCAGACCCCACTTATGGGATTATACTGGGTTGTTGTTGTTGTTGTTGTTGTTGTTGTTGCAAAAGTTGAAGCAGTTGAAGAAGGATTTGGTCACCTGGAACAAGGAGGTATTTGGAAATGTTAGCACAAGAACACACAAAGCTCTAGAAGAATTGCTACTAATGGAGCAGGCAACTGAAGGAAGGTTGCCAACACAAGTTGAATTTAACAAAAAAATGCAGTTGAATATGGAGCTGCAACAATTAGCCAAAGCTGAAGAGATATCATGGAGGCAAAAGTCTAGATGCTTATCGTTGAAGGAGGGGGACAGGAAAACTAAATACTTTCAAAAGATTGCCAACTCTAACAGGAGAAACAATTATATTGACCGGTTACAAGTAAAAGATGATATAATTGAAGACAAGAAACTAATCAAAAGTGGGATTCTGGACTTCTACCAGGAGCTATACTCTGAGAATGAGAGATGGAGGCCTAATGCTACTTTTGAAGGATTCGGGAGCCTGAATACTGAGCAGAAGGAAGCTCTGAAAGCTGCTTTTGAAGAGGAGGAGGTAGTAAATGCAATCAATTGTTGTCCTGTACCTGATGGATTGACTATGGCTTTTTATCAAAAATGTTGGGATACTATTAGGCAGGATGTCATGGGACTCTTAATCACTTTCACAATCACTGCCACATGGTCAAGTCCTTTAATGCCTCATTCATAGCACTTATTCCAAAAAGGAAATGAGCAGTTCAACTCAAAGATTTCAGACATATTAGCCTAATTGGAAGTGTTTACAAGATTGTGGCTAAAGATTTGTTAGAAAGACTCATAAGGGTGATGGGGAACCTGATTCAGGATATCAAAATGTCTTTTTTGAAAGGGGAGACAGATCTCAAATGCTGCACTTATCCCAAATGAAGCTTTAGAATCAGTGTTTTTGAGAGCGAGAAGCACAAAAAAGCGACAGGGGCTCGCCTCGCTTCAAAAGCGAAGCGCACGCTTTATTGAAGTGAAGCGCAATTCTTAAAAAACATAATGTAAACCTTGCAAAGATACAATATAAATAATCAAAAAGTTTAATTTAAAAACTTAAAAGTAGGTACCACTACCACCAATTCCTCCATAAACCATAGGACAAGCAAAATCACATAAAAATTAACTTTATAAACTGAAATACACATAAAAATTAATAAATAAAGGCTAAAATACTAATCAAATAAACTGAAAATAATATATATATATATATATATATATATATATATATATATAAGATTAACTTTACAAATCGAAATACACATGAAAATTAATTAATAAAGGTTAAAATACTAATATTTATGTGTATTTCGGTTTGTAAAGTTAATCTTATATATATATATATATATACATAAAAATAAACTGAAATATAATATATATATATACACACACAATAATTAACTTTATAAAGTGAAATACACATACAAATTAATTAATAAAGGCTAAAATACTAAATAAGTAGGAAAAAGGGAGAAAAAAATTTCGCACCTGCCCTAGCTATGAGCAGGTGCCTGGACGAGAACAAGATAAAGAAAGAAGAAAGATAAAAAGGAGAAGAAGAAGAAAGAAGAAAGAAGAAAAATTACCTGGAGCTTCTCTGTTGAAGTCTTGAACCCTAGCAGCAATTGATTCTGAGAGAAATGGTCTTTACTTAGGTTAGGGGTCTGTTTTGTATAATAAAAAAACTGACCCAAACTTTTTTTTTCTTAAAACTGACCCCCTCCACCACAAAAGCGAGAGCTTTGTCGCTTCTCGCTTCGCGCTTCTTCTACTGAAGCGAGCGCTTCGTGTGGTCGCCTCACCTCAGGCATGGAAAAGCGACAAGGCATCGCTTCGCGTCGCTTTGCGCTTAAAGCGATCGCTTCGTCGCTTTTTAAAACACTGTTTAGAATGGAGGCAAAGAACTAGAGTACCTGGATTGCTCTTCAAGCTTGATATAGAGAAAGCTTTTTTGACAAAATCAACTAGCAATATCTTATTTCAACCTTAAGACAGATGGGATTTGGGGTCAAATGGGTCAAATTCTCATTCTCTACTATCAAGTACTCTATCCTAGTGAACAGAAGCCCAGTTGGTTTTTTCTCCCCTAAGAGAGGAATATGGCAAGGGGATCATTTATCCCCTTGTCTTTTAATCCTAACAATGGAGGGACTGAGCAAAATGTTGGAGAAGGCCAAACAACTAGAATGGTTGGAGTGATTTGGTATTGGCAGTAGACCAAAGTTTTCAGTCTTTGTGTCTCATCTATTATATGTGGATGATACTCTCATTTTATGTGGTGCAAAGGAGTCCCAAGTTCAATATCTCAACATCACCTTGATGGTTTTTGAAGCTTTGTCTGGGCTGCACATTAACATGTCTAAAAGTGTCATATACCCAGTTAATTGTGTACCTAATCTGGAGGTGTTGGCTGAGATCATGTGCTGCAATACAGGTTCATTCCCAACCATATACCTAGGCTTTCCATTGGGAGCTCGCCACAGATCAACTGAGGTATGGAATGTGGTTATTGAAAATTTTGAAAAAAAGGTTGTCTTCCTGACAACAACAGTATCCAGTGTTGTCAAAGGCGTGCTTAAACCGCGCTTAAGCCCTAAAGCGATGCTCAAAACATGTTGAGCGCTTCGCCTCGCTTTGAGGGCGTTTTAGTGATGCACCAAAGCTCTAGCATACTTTTCTTTGTCAATGAGTGTAATCCTGGAAAGGCGACACTGAACAATTGATATTTCACTTCATCGTAATTCTTTTCAATTTTTTATGCATATATTTGTTATTCATGTCTTGGACTACATATACATATTTTTACTTTTTCTCTAGTTGCGTCTTTTTTCATTAATGCCCACGCATTTTTTTGCACTTTGCGCTTAAAGGTCCAATGGACCTTAGGGCTTTTTTGCACTTTCGCCTTTGATAACACTAACATTATCTCTCATTTGGTGGCAGACTAACTCTTATCAATAGTGGGCTGGATAGCTTACCAACCTACATTATGTCTTTATTTTCTCTTTCAAGTTTGAAAGCAGCTTGATAAACTCAGATGCTCATTCCTATGGGAAGGTAATTCCAAAGATCACAAATTTCATGTTATGAAATAGGATAAAGTAATACTTCCCAAATCACCTGGGGGTCTAGGAGTTAAGGATCTGTCACTACACAGTAAGAGCATGTTGATGAAATGGCTTTGGAGGTATAATCAAGAAGGAATGAGTCTATGGAAGGAAGTAGTACAAGCTAAGTATGCAGTGATAGTCATTGGTGCTCCAATATGGTTAATACACCTTATGGTTGTGGTCTATGGAAGGGTATCAGGAAGCTGTGGAATACCTCTCTCTTAATACAACTCTCTAGGTGAGCAGTGGGGAATACATTTTATTTTGGAAGGATCTTTGGACTCGTCAAAGCATTCTGAAGGATGCTTACCCAAGACTATTCTCAGTTGCATCTAACTCAAACTCTTCAGACGCTCAAAACTGGGAGGTGAACACTTGGAGCCCAAGATTAAGGAGAAACGTGAATAATTGGGAGATAGAGGATCCGCTAGCTCTACTTGGCAGCCTTCAGATCATTTCCATCAACAACCAAGGTAGAGATAGACTCAAATGGAAAACAGTAGGTGTGGTTCCTATACAATCAAAGCATGCTACTACAACATGAGCACTAACAAAGCATTCATTGATCAGTGGCCATGGAAAGTTATTTGGAAGACTAAAATTCCTCCTAAGTTTAGTGGTTTCTGTAGGAAAACGCTACAAGGTGCTTCTCTAACTCAGGATAACCTTATCAGAGGGGGTTTCCAACTTGCCAACAGATGACATATGTGTCTTAGCAATCACGAAACAATCAATCACATGTTCCTCCACTGTACAGTTGCAACACACATCTGGTCTATGTTTATATCACTTTTTGGTCTACATTGGACTATGCCACGCAATGTCAGGGATGCCTTTGTGAGTTGGAGCTCCTGGAAAGTTGAGAAGTCCATCAAGAGAATCTGGTCTATGGTTTCTGCTGCTATTTTGTGGTGCACATGGACAGAAAGGAATCAAAGATGCTTTGATGGAATTTCAACTGTCAGACACAAACTCAAAGCTAGATGTTTTGTTTTACTTTTTTGCTCGATGAATCACACCCATGTGTATAACCCTGACCTTTTCTTGGACTTTATCAGCTCTATAGTATGGTAATTGGTTTTTGTCATTCCTTGGAGCTAATATATCCTTTTCTTTTATAATCATTGCATCTTCTGGATGCCTTTTAATCAATACACCACTTACTTCATTAAAAAAAAAAAGGTCATTCATACAACAACTTCTTCTTACAATATCTGTGTAGCAAATGTGTGGCTTCTTCAAATCTCTCAATTGTGGCCAATGATCCAATCCAATACAAAACACTTCCACACATTTTGCCAATACTATTTTCTATCACCTTTGCACTTCTTACACAATCAAATTCAAGATGTGCGTAACACAACGCTCGTGAAACACTAGACATAACAATAATAAATCTCTTTTACTAAGTTCCTCATCTAATAATATTTTTCATCATGACATTGTTTATACTAGAATTATCAGTTGCAATAGTTGATATTCTCTAATTAAGATTCCACTTAAACAAATAATCAAGCAATGCACTACACAAAAAATCAGTATCATGTGTGGTAGGGACATAAATAAAGCCTCCATGAACATCAATAAAATGTCAAGTAATAGCCATAAATATATTTTTGTTGTTATCTAAATGTATCAATTGTTATTGCAATTCCACTTGTGAATTTTCCAATAACCTAGAATTTTTTTATTTAAGATTGTGAAAATTCTTCAAAATATTATTCTTGGTTGCTAATTTGAACAATTGATACAGAATAGCAACAAACTTTATAAATCCAACATAATCAACAATAGACAGTGGATACTCATGCAAATTGATGGTGTGGGTAAATTCTCTACGCGAAACATCTTGATCGAAATAACTTTGTTGGTTACCATCATCACCGCCCGAACCACTCTCACTTTCCAAGTTGCCTTGTTCGGACATCAACCAATATTGTCTAAGAAGGATTTTCTGATATATTTTTTAGTTGTTCAAATTCAAGTATTACAATACTTACAAACCTGTAAAACAACATCAACCATCACACTCTAAAATGTGGTCATGCTCTAGAAGTCAATTTTTTCTTTCTAGTTTGAGTAAATTCATTAGTAGTTTTATTGACTTGTGTAGGCCTTTGATTGTCACTCTGAATGGTAAAAGAATTATACGATGAACACAATGCATTTTGACGCTCCATACTTATCTATAAGCAGAGACAAGTTTAAAGTTTGCAGAGAAGAAAAAGTACTTCTACTGTCCTACGGATAGAACGAAAATACAATCTTAAAATCATCAATTTTGTAACAAAAAATGGCACCTAATACTACAAGCAACATTCTTAAATGCATCGGATCATTAGAAAATGGTCTTTATTCATCCACTATATTAGATTCTTAAAACTCAACAAGTAAATAATTCTTTTCCCACCTTTCATGCCTTAAATTCTTCAATAACTTCACTTTCACCGAATCTTGAAAATTATATTTTGAAAAATATTTGAAAAAGAAGAGACCCAGATCAAGAAAACCTTAAATCTACCATGAGAAGCAAATTTGGGTAACAAAGCTAGATTTGAATCAAACAACCAAGAAAGTTTCAGTAAAAACGGACAAAAGAAGAAAAGAGTAGAGAGTTAGAGTATTACCGGAGATGAGAGCTGTGTAAAGCTTCTCCTTAAGAGCTTCTTCATCGAGAGAGTTGGGAAATGCAGTCCTGCAGACTTGCAATAGTAGGTGGGAAAACTTTGTTTTTAGCCTTGTACGTTTTAGTTCAAAGATAGATCTAACTAGACTTGGATCTCCAAACTACGCTCGCACAGCACGCGCATGAACTTTTTTTTTTTATATTTTGATTCACTCTGACCCATTCCGTCCTGTCCCGCTTATGTCCTAACCCGCCCTGCCCTTGGATCTCCAAAATACGCTCGCACAGCACGTGCGTGAACCTTTTTTTGTTATATTATAATTCACTCTGGCCCATCCCGTCCTGTCCTGCTTATGTCCTAACCCGCCCTCCCCCCCCCCCCCCCCCCACCCCCACCCCCCCC
>ML295243.1:139347-157841 GCA_005239495.1 Nicotiana undulata
GGGGAGAGGAGTTTTGGTCGTGGGGGGAAGAAGAGATTTAGGGTGATAGGAGAAGTGGGTGGGTTAGGGTTGGGGTTAATAATAAAAGGTACAACAACCCAAATAAAAAAAGTATTATTCAAATCAAAATAAAAAATAAAAAACTTAAAAGAAGTGTCCGTCGAACCTGTACAAGCGCGACCGCGCTTGTGAGGTAGAACGCTATGCAATGTGCGCGGTCCAAGCGCGATCTTAGAACGGTCGCGCACCTGGGCTGAAAGACGATGTAGTTTACTCAGCGATAAGCGCGGTCCAAGCGCGGTCTTAGTGTGGTCGCACACCTGGGAGGCAGATTACTCATCGATAAGCGCGGCTTGAGCGCGGTCGTAGCGCGGCCGCGCACCTGGCCTAAAAAAATTTCACGTTTTTTACCTGTTCCCTCA
The DNA here is from genome assembly GCA_005239495.1 of Nicotiana undulata. Classification (NCBI taxonomy): domain Eukaryota; kingdom Viridiplantae; phylum Streptophyta; class Magnoliopsida; order Solanales; family Solanaceae; genus Nicotiana; species Nicotiana undulata. The sequence goes on from ML295243.1 coordinate 139,770, forward strand.
GTGTCGACTGGACCTATCACTCGCCTAAGCTCACCTGCATATGTTAGTACTTACAAAAATCCAAATAACAATTCTAACTACACTAAAATCACTATGAGTTGGGTTGCCTCCCAACCAGCGCCTTAGTTAGTGTCGTGGCACGACAATTACAACAAGTCAATGGGTTGCCTCCCATGCAGCGCCTGATTTAACGTCGTGGCATGACGCATATGAGCGCATTTAAGGTTCGCTCGACCTCTGAGGCTCAATCATATGGATCACTGACACATCCTTGACTTCATCCATGCCCACATATGGTTTCAATCTCTTCTCATTGACTCTAAATGTGTGAGAGTCTTTCTCTGAGGCAATCTCTATAGCATCTGAAGGGAGCACTTCGACCACATGAAATGGTCCAGACCATCGTGACTTGAGTTTACCCGGAAATAGCCTTAATCTTGAATTATAAAGCAACACCATATATCCGGGTTTGAAATTTCGCTCAATAATGTTCTTGTCGTTCAACCTCTTCATTATCTCCTTGTATAGCCTTGTGCTCTCGAAAGCAAGATATCGGAACTCATCCAGCTTATGCAATTTCGTGACTCCATTCGTTCCCGCAGCCTCAATGTCTAGATTCAGTTGTCTCAATGCCCACCAAGCTATATGCTCTAGTTTCACTGGCAAGTGATAGGCCTTCCCAAACACCAAATTTTATGGTGACATGCCAATTGGTGTTTTGAAAGCGGTTTTATATGCCCAGAGTGCGTCATCTAACTATTTTGCTCAATCAGTTCTTGTGGCATTCACAGTTTTGGTCAACACACTCTTTATCTCTATATTCGATACTTCAACTTGCCCACTGGTCTGAGGATGGTATGGAGTTGCCACCGTGTGGCGTACATCGTACTTTGCCAGCAATATCTCAAAGGCTCGATTGCAGAAATCTGTCACTGATTATGGCTCTCGGGGTCCCGAAATGGGTGAATATATTCTTCTTCAAAAACCCAATCACCACCCTTGCATCATTGGTGGGGAGAGTTGTAGCTTCCACCCATTTGGACACATAATCTACAGTTACAAGTATGTACCTATTGCCATAGGAACTGACGAAGGGGCCCATGAAGTCTATTCCGCATACATCAAACACTTCAACCTCCTGAATTGGGTTCATGGGCATCTCATGGCGACAGGAGATGTTCCCGGTTCGCTGGCACTCATCACAACCCTTCACCCATAGACATGCATCCTTAGACACAGTTGGCCAGTAGAACCCGGCTTCTAGAACTTTTGGTGTCGTCCTGACTCCTCCAAAATATCTGTCGTATGCCGATGCGTGACATGCCTGCAAAACAGAAGATTGATCTATCTCGGGGACACACCTCCAGATCATATTGTCAACACAAATTCGAAACAGATAAGGTTCATCCCAGTAGTACATGCGGCAATCACGTTAAAAGTGTTTCTTTTGCACAAAGGAAAGTTCATAGGGAACTATACCGCTTGCCATGTAATTTGCCATATCTGCATACCATGGCACTTCCTCAAGGCTTGTGGCGAGTAGGTGCTCGTCTGGAAAGGTTTCCAGAATATCCTCTACCCCAACAGATTTTTCAGCTCCTTCCAGTCGCGATAAGTGATCAGCGACTTGGTTTTCCATGTCCTTACAGTCACGAATTTCCAAGTCGAACTCTTGCAACAGCAGCACCCAACAAATCTGGTGCAGTTTTGACTCTTTCTTTTCAATCAGGTACCTGAGAGCACCATGATCAGTATATACAATTACATTTGATCCAATCAGGTACGATCTGAACTTGTGAACGCGAACACCACATCCAGCATCTCCGTTTCAATCACAGTGTAATTCAGTTGGGCTCCACTCAACGTTCTACTTGCATAGTAAATTGGGTGCATTATCTTGTCTTTCTGTTGTCCTAACACTGCTCCCACTGCATAGTCACTTGCGTACAAGTTAGCTCGAATGGTTGCTCCCAATCGGGGGCAACATTGATGGGTGATGTGACTAGCCTCTTCTTCAACTCCTCGAATGCTACCCTGCAATCATCAGAAAACACGAAAGGGTGATCTTTTTCTAACAACTTACACAGAGGGTTGGCAATTTTTGAGAAGTCTTTTATGAATCTTTGGTAGAACCCGGCATGCCCGAGGAAGCTCCTGATTGCTTTAACTGTTGTTGGTGGTGGAAGCTTTGCTATTACATCAGCTTTCGCGCGATCCACCTCGATGCTCTTGGTTGATACTAGGTGTCCCAAGACTACCTTCTTGTACCATGAAATGGCACTTTTCCCAATTAAGTACCAGGTTAGTCTCAATACACCTTTTCAACACTCTGGTCAGATTTGTAAGGCACTCATCGAATGAGTTTCCCACCACTAAGAAATCATTCATGAACACCTCCATTATGTCTTCTACCATGTCTGTGAATATTGTCACACCTCCTTTTTTCACCCCCCGGATTAATGAAGGGCAAATAAGGAAGTTTTTCCAATAAAAGTGACATTATTCGATTTTGGGATTTATTATTATTTCAGAGTCGCCACCCGGATTTTTGACGATGCTCCGGGACACCATTTTATTTTGAAAATCCCAAACCGAGGAAATTTTGACTCTGTGTTAAGTCGTCTGCGACCAGAAATCCGAGTAAGGAATTCTGTTAACCCGGGAGAAGGTGTTAGGCATTCCCTAGTTCCGTGGTTCTAGCACAGTCGCTTAACTATTATTATTTGGCCTAAATTGTCTGATTATGCATTTTTTCCTATTATGCATTTAGCCTTTTTTAAATTTTAGCCGCTTTTGATATTTATGGATTTATCTTGAAAACAAGGGACGTGCACTTGTCCACTTTTGGACATGTTACAATTACGCCACATGAAATGCACCCGCAATTGCAACACATGATTTTAATATAGTTTGAAGTCGGGGACATGAGTTGTCGCGCCCGAGTGTAGATTACGTAGTCCAGACTATGGTCGTGACGGTTTTATAATACCTTTTTGAGGCGATACTCGATTATTATTTATTTTTTCCTATTTTGGGGAGCGTTTTTGTTTTAAGATCAATTAGGACGTTTATGGATTTATCTTAGACAAGTCACGATGGCGTGCACTTGTTGTTTTGAACACACGGCAAACACGTCACATGAAATGCACCCGTGGTTGATAATGTGTATTTTACTTATTGTTTGGAGTTGAGGGTCGGGGGCACGAGTTGCCACTCCCGAGTGTAGGTTATGGTAGTTTTGGAATAATATTCGATTCTTTACCAAGTTTCAAGCTAAATGCATGATTCTACCTAGAAGGTTGCCTAAGGATGAACTTCATTAGCCTAAAGACAATATCTTATGGGCTACGGCCTCATTTAGCCCTATTTTATCACATTAGGCCATCTTAAGTTAACTCCTATTGTAATAGGACTACTAGTCTGAAAAGATTTTGTTTTCCAGCAAACAATGGCAAAAATGGGAATCAGAATGTTTCTCATTCCTTTAAATATATACACCTATGAAATTCAGACATCTAAATACGTTACTCGTTAATTCTGATACGAATTGGCAAGATAAAATCACTCTATTTTTAGAACTTCATGATTTCTAACGAATAGCATACCACTGGCAATTTTATTAATTTTGAAACAACGATTCTTACTAATTTTAAATAGCCTAATCACATGTTTCTAAAGGATCCAAATTCACACGTATTTATACATTAATTACAAGATGTAAGATAAATTGAAGACATCCTACTAATTCGATTGAAACTCTACTGAATCTGAAATACTCGCTTTTGCAAAATCTAACGGGTGTTTATACAGATTTCATACGCGTTTCTTTTATTTAATATCCTCGTATTACTTCCAGAACAGAGGAAAAATACAAATTCGAAATTTCACGAACAAAACTGAAATTAGATGTACAGTCCAGTCTTTAAATTACATAATTCTAAAAATAAATACAGACTACTACTATCAAGGTACATTTTTTCAAAAGAGAGAAAACTACAAAAAAATGAAGTTTTAGCTAATTTGTTCGACTTGAATTCCCTTAAGGCCATATACTTGAGCCTTCCTTTGTACTGTAAAAATACCTCAATTAGTTGAGTGTGTTATGCATCCATTAGACTAAACAGGACTATGACAAGAAGTCGAGTTTAGGTCTGATGATGCTTATGCTAAGCTATACTAAAAAAAGGGAACATAATTGTTTGTGCATCTTCAATGTAGACTATAGGTCCAAAATTTATTATTTGGACAGTAATAACAATAGATCTTCAGACATTTATAGGATGAGTCATACCATGAAGGAGATTAGACTCAACCTTAATGATGTTTTTACACCATTTATAACAGAACAGGTTCTTGCCTTTTATGGACTGAATCCGATCATAAAAAGGGGTCAGATTCATCTCTATAGAGGTCTTACTCAACTCCTAATTGTATTGTGGCTTTGATTTTTTAGGCATTTCTTAAAGAATGAACCTAACCACTTGAAGGGCTCAGATTCACTATTCTACAGCCTTTGTTAATTGCTCATTTCATACCCTTAAAGGGTGATAGGCTACTGTTTAAGCACTTAACATGGGGTGAATTTGACTATCAATAAGTCAAACTCATCTACCCTAATGCTAATGCTAACATAATTCTAAACTATATAGAAACTTTGATTATTTAGGCATTTTTAGAGGATGAATCTGACCATTCAAGGGTTCAGATTCCTCACTCTAGTGCCCTTCTTAACTAATCACTTTATATCCGTAAAAGGGTGATTTTCAGCACCTTAGGCCACTGTTTATGCACTACCAAGGGGGGTGAATTTGACTATTAAGCAGCCAGATTTATCTACCCTAGTGCCAACATCCTAAACTATCCAGAAACTTGCTTGTCGAATCTCTATATTGACCAAAGAGACTCAATCAAAGCGTATTTCTGCACTTTTATGGAAAGAATCTGCCCATAGAAAAGGTCGGATTCAACATCCTAATGCAGCTTATTTCCTAATATGGAAATATGAGTATTAACCATATATTTATGTACATACAATCCGAAACAAACAACATATACCAGCAAAGAAATTCCAACATCAGGACTGCCCTTATCACACTCATAAACTCATTACAACATCCACATTGTCACATTATATAAAACAGAAGAAAAGACTTCAGATATCAAGAAAAGTCAATTTATATAGTAAGTAGAAGATGAAGATTCCAGTCCACCATTTCATTAAGAACATATGAATTGATACATACTTTTTTTAAGAGTAAAACAACAAAAAAACACTTGACCAAATAAAGGTCAAGTATGAACAATAATCAGCAAAAGAAGAGAAATCCAGCAGCAGCAAGCAGAAAACCAAAGGAAAACCAAACAACCCAGCAAGAATTGACCCAGAAATCTTGAGTATGAATGTTTAATGCTCCAAAAATCGGAATCCAAAGAGAAAGAAATAGAAGCTGAAAACTAGACCATATATTTGTGAACTTGGTTCTCAAAAGAAATCAGATTTCTTCTTTCCTTTTCTACTAACTTTTTTTTTGAATTTTTTTTTGTTTATGAATGGAATATACTTTGATGGTTTGTATTTTTCAGGATGTTTTCAGCAGCTAAAAGAGAGTAAAAAAAAGGTCCTTGAATCTCTAGAAAGAGGGTCTATATATAAGAGTCTTAAGGATGGGATATGCCTGGCATATTCCTCACCCAATAGACTGAAATAGTACATAGGGCAACTGTCCTCCTTATCTTTAAGACAACTGCCCCTATTCTAGAACCTTCTTACTTTAGAAAATACCCTTTCAACCTTAAAATTCTGATTTCCTAATCTACATTACCTAATATACCCCTTGAAGTCTTTGTAATTACCAATAGGTAACCGAGGTTAAACTTACTTGGTTTATCATTAACTCTAGTTAATTAACCTCAGTCAGGTTCCTTAGTTGATAGGACTAATAGGTGTTATTAGCCTGATGTTAGCTTAATTGGCTTAATTGGGGCTAATTGGCTTAATTACTTAAGCTTATATTAGTTAACTTATGTTAATCAAATTGAGCTAGTTGATTATCTTAATTAGTACTTAGGACTTAACTGTTTATTTAAGAAGTTAATAACCTAGGTTGATCATATTAAACAAGATGTCTGATTAGGGCAGCCTTGATTTTAAGATTAAACTAAATTGATTCATGACCCTGCACTTGTTCAAGATTAATTAATCTCCTAATTAATTGAGTAATTAATCAACTAAATTAATCATGAAATAAATAATCAGTGAGGCAACCATGAACTAGTAAGGCTTATAGACTCCTAATTTAACACTGATAATCGAATAAAAACAAGTATTACATATTAGTAGCATGAATCAACGAAGACAGTTATCTAAGCCCTAAATTTTCATTCAACGAACCCTAGTTGCAAATCAATCACAAACGACTTATCACAGATTTTAACAGTAAATAGTCTTGAAGTAACGAAGAGGAGGTAGAATTTATGCCTAATGGTATCAAACAAATTAAGGCAGGTTATAGAAAAGAAATGGACAAAATAGAATTGCAATTCATGGTTTCATGTTTCATGATTTTTCTTAGTCACATAATCACTCAGGGACTGGAGAACAATAGCTAAACGAACAACAACAAACAAAGAATAAAACAGAGAAGAAAAAAAAAAGAAGCTAACTAAACTGTAATAATCTAAAACAGTGATTAACACGAAAAATTTGGTTTTAATAATATGTAAAACAGTAAATAGGGAAAGAAACTACCCGTTAAAGGGTTTGGACGGACAATGGGAGGTCGCCAGACCTTGGCCGGACTCCGACGGAGTTTGAAAATGACTCAAACCCACAGAAATCAATAGCCCTCGTTGAGAGCTATCGATCTGTGTAGGTTAAAGCCATTAAAAGTCTTTGGATCAGCAGGTAAGTGAAAGCTAGGGTTTTTACTTTTTCAGATTTGAAATTACTCCTTTTGAGGTGGGCTTTTGGAGAAACGAATGGTGGGAGGTGGTTGAGGACGAAGAGGAGAGTGTCTGGGTGAAATTTGGTTTGGATTGGTGGAGCTCCGCCGCCGGAGGCGATTTCTGGCCGACAGAGCACGGCGGATGAAGGGTGGTCGGACGACGAATCAGGGCTGGTCTCTAGGAGTGAGGATAGAGACGGAGGAAAGAGGAGGGGGTGTTAGACTTGGTGAATGAGGGGGTAGGGGGGTGTTAGGAATAATTTTATAGTGAGGTGAGGGAGGGGTTCCCAGCCGTTAGATCAAAAGAGATCAACGGCTGGGATTTGCCATAATCTAAACGGGGTCGTTTTGGGATCAGGGGCTGGGGCATGCCGGGTGTAAAGATTGGGCTGGGTGTTGGGAATTGGCTTGGGCCTGGGTGATTTTGGCTCAGGTCTAATTAATTCATTTTAACAACATCCAAACTTAACTAATTAAATTATCCTAAATTAAAACTAAAAAATGTAATAATTAGTTCTAATACTAGCATTTGTTTAATTAATTAATAAAAATTAAAAATCACACCATTTAATTTACTCCTAGTTCAATTTCATAATTTTGTTAAGGAAAAAGTAACTAAACCAAAAAATTAAACATTAACCTATTCTATATCAGGTAGTTTATACTTCGCTATTATTTAAACAACAATTAAATGTTATGCACCTAATTAAATTATTTACACGTTTAAAAGGACGAATCATGGCTGCATAATGTAAAATAAATTCACAAATAGCATTTAAGATTAACAAAAACCCATAAAACCAATTATTTTATTGAGATTTTGTAGGATTATATGATAAGTAAAAATCACGTGCTCACAGCTGCCCTCTTTGCTCGGAAACACGAAGAGTTTTCGGGCAAAGACAAAGTGAGCAGCCATAAACGACTCTTACCCATTCATATGTTCCATTGTGAAGCGGTTTTGAAAAGTTTGACCGAACCCTGCTTCAAAGGTTGCCTACATATCCTTGGCTATACAAAAATCAGGCCAGTGTAGTTCTGGAAGTTTTGGTAGTTGGGACTACCGAGTAACTGTGGTTTCACTGCGGTTGCTGCTGTTGATCTCCTTATTACACCAAAATGATAAAACGAAAGACTAACTCAAACTATCACTTGCTAGGTTACAAAATTCCTATCTAAGACTTGGCCTTGAGTCTTGATCTTTTGCTGACTCTGACCTGGATCTTGATGCTTGTTAGTCGCATGAGCTGGTTTTGTCTTATCGTTCCTCGGATCAAAGCAAGATATACTGGACGGATGACTTCAATCTCGTCCTGAATAGTCCACATCTTCCCCGTTTCTGCACTTTTGGATTCAATCTTCTCTTTGAATGTGAATGTGACTGCCTCGACCCATTTTGTGAAATAGTCGATAGCAACCAAGATGAACCTGTGTCCGTTTGAGGCTCTTGGATCTATTGGCTCTATGACATCCATTCCCCAGGCAACAAACGGCCAGGGTGTTGACATAGGATGCAATTCCAATGGTGGTGCATCCAATAATATCCAGTCCGCAAGATTTTCTTTGCGAGGACGTACCCGTTCATGTGGGGACTGCACACTCTCGAATGCACCTCGTTCATAATCTTTTCGGCTTCTTTGGCATCTACACATCTCAATAGATTCAGATCGGGAGTCCTTTTATACAGTACTTACCCACTTAGGAAGAAACTGCTGGCGATCCTTCAGATGGTTCTCTTTTGGTCCCCATTGGCTTGCTCTAGATATTCCTTTATGTTCAAGAATCTTTTGATATCATGATACCATGGTTGGACATCGGGTTCTACTTCGACCGTGTTGCAATAACCATGCCTCTCCTTGATTTGAATCTCCAACGGGTCAATATGAACATTACCCGGATATGGAAGCATTGCAGCTAGGGTAGCCAGCGCATCAGCTAACTCGTTGTGGCATCGAGGAATATATCTAAACTCGACAGCTTTGAATCGCTTGCTAATGTCTTCCACATGTTGTCTGTATGGAAGGAGCTTAACATCTCGAGTTTCCCACTTTCCATGAGCTTGCTTGATGATTAAGTCAGAATCTCCCATGATCAATAGCTCTTCCACGTCCATGTCAATGGCCATGTTCATGCCCATTATACAAGCTTCATATTCGGCAGTATTGTTTGTACAGAAGAATCGGAGACGGGCTGTGGCCGGATAGTGCTGTCCTGTGGGCGAAATCAAGATTGCCCCAATCCCAACACCTTTTGCATTGACTGCTCCGTCAAAGAACATTTTCCAGGTGTTAGTGCCTTCTGAGATTACTTTGACGGAATTGACTTCCTCATCCGGAAAATAAGTGCTCAAAGGTTGGTATTCATCATCAACCGGATTCTCAGCTAGATGATCGGCCAAGGCTTGAGCTTTCATGGCTGTGCGGGTGACATAGACAATGTCGAATTCTGTGAGCAAGATTTGCCATTTTGCTAATCTTCCGGTGGGCATTGGCTTTTGGAATATGTACTTCAAAGGATCCAGCCTAGTGATGACGTAGGTGGTATAAGCCAACAAATAATGTAGGAGCTTCTAAGCAACCTAAGTTAGAGCGCAACAAGTTCTTTCCAACAGAGTATACTTGGATTCGTAGCTCGTGAACTTCTTACTCAAGTAATATATGGCCTGCTCTTTCTTCCCAGTTGCGTAATGCTGCCCGAGAACGCACCCGAAGGAATTTTCTAACATCGTCAGGTATAAGAACAAAGGTCTCCTCGGTTCTGGCGGGACTAGCACTGGTGGATTCGACAGATATTCTTTGATCTTGTCAAAAGCGTCCTGGCATTCGTCTGTCCATTTGATGGCTGCATCTTTCTTCAACAGCTTTAATATAGGCTCACATGTGGATGTCAACTAAGCGGTGAACCTGCTGATGTAATTCAACCTACCCAGCAGACTGATGACCTCCTTCTTGGTCCTTGGAGGTGGGAGATCCTGAATAGATTTTATCTTTGTCGGGTCCAACTCGATGCCCTGTCGACTGACTATAAGCCCCAGTAATTTTCCGGATGGGACTGCGAAAGCACACTTGGCTGGGTTTAATTTCAGATCATATTTACGCAGGCGTTCAAAGAATTTCATCAAATGCTGTAGATGGTCACCTTGTGTCCTGGATTTAATGATAACATCATCCACGTACACCTCAATCTCCTGATGCATTATGTCGTGGAATATGGCGGTCATAGCCCTCATATAAGTTGCCCCAGCGTTCTTCAAACCAAATGGCATGGCTCGGTAACAGTAGGTTCCCCAGGGTGTAGAGAAGGCTGTCTTTTCTGCACCCTCTTCATCCATCAACACCTAGTGATATGCAGCATAGCAATCGACGGAAGACTGTACCTCATGTTTGGCACAATTGTCAACTAGGATATGTATGTTTGGCAGTGGAAAGTTATCTTTGGGACTCGCTTTATTCAAATCTCGATAGTCAACACATACTCAGACCTTTCCGTCCTTCTTAGGTACCAGAACCACATTGGCCAGCCAGGTGGTGTATTGGACCACTCGGATTACTCCAGCTTTTAGTTGTTTAGCGATCTCTTCTTTGATTTTGTCACTCATGTCTGTTTTAAATTTCCTTTGCTTTTGTTGGACAGGTGGATAATCGGGGTAGGTAGGCAATTTGTGTACTACCAAGTCCACACTTAGTCCGGGCATGTCGTCATAGGACCAAGCAAACACGTCTTTGAATTCAAATATGAGTTGAATCAAGGCGTCCCTAGTACCTTCATCAGTGTGGGCGCTTATCATGGTTTCTCAAACCTCTTCTGCATTACCCAAGTCGACGAGTTCTATTTCGTTTAAGTTTGGCTTAGGCTTATTCTCGAATTGTTCCAATTCTTGATTTATTTCCCTAAAAGCCTCATCTTCGTCATATTTTGGTTCTTTATTCATTATTTCGAGGTGAGATAGTGTATTAAGATCAGAGCATGAAGTCCGCAAGCATGTCATGTTATTTAAAGCCGCATTATTAGGACTGAAAAATAAGAAAAGTAAACAAAAAATCATAAAGAACAGTAGACGATGAAATCTTGATTTCATTTCATTGAATTTGAACATAGAAGGGTTTACAACGGAATTAAAAAAAGGCAATAAATTAAAAACACTTGAGTTACACCCTGAAATAACTTATAGTGTAGGAAAGATGGAAAAACTGAACTACCGGGACTCTCGCCTGACGGGGAAGAGAGTAGCCTTCCAGTTCTTCAACTTGGCGTTTGGGCCCATGTATTGCACCTCAGCGGTGCTTGAGCCTTCTCCGGGTTGAACCATGTTAGTTTCATACAACATCTGCTTCATGGCCTCGCAGATTCCTTCAATTTCTTCGGCCGTAAAGGCCTCCTCTTCTTCTTTGACATATTGCGGTTCGATGAAAGTCTCAGTAATATGTGGGACTCGCTGAGGTAAGTCCCATCCATTGCTTTTATGGGCATCGGCCCCCTTCACATCTTCATATATGGCCTGGAAACCTATGCCGAAGAATTTTTCGACGGCGGGTAGAGAGATTGGTTCAATGATGCTGCAAGGACACCCCAAGCCCCTTCCCGGGTTTGTATCCATGTCTAATCATGTCGGTAGCAACCATGATTGACGCATTTGATAGACAGGGCTGCGGGCATGGAGCACCTTCTTCGTATTGATCGGCAAGCACGATTTCAAATGCCTGATAGACAATATGCTCACTTCCTTCTTTGGCTTCAAGACAGGGGACCGAGGGATCTTTATATATTGATTGCTCGTCTTACCCATGGACCACTATTTCCTGATTTTCATGTTCGAACTTGACCATCTGGTGGAGGGTAGATGGCACTGCCCCGGCAGCGTGAATCCATGGCCTTCCTAGCAAGAAATTGTACGAGGTGTCCATATCCAAAATTTGGAATGTTACCGTAAAGTCTATAGGGCCTATCGTCATGACTATGTCTATTTCGCCAATGATGTCCCTTTTGATTCCATCAAAGGCACTGACACAGATGTTATTCGGCCTGATTCTTTCGATACTGATTTCTATCCTTTGAAGAGTTGACAAGGGGCAAATATCTACCCCGGAACCTCCATCCAACATAACTCTCTTCACATAATATCCCTCATTTTTAACTGTTAGGTGTAAGTCTTTGTTGTGAACGACCCCTTCAGGAGGTAGATCATTTCGACTGAAAGAAATTTTGTTTACTTCAAAGAAGCACTCGACCATTCTTTCTAATTGTTCGACTGAGGTCTCCGCAGGCACATATGCTTTGTTCAGCATTTTTAAGAGTATTTTTTGGTGCTCGCTTGAACCCATCAGCAGAGATAAGTGAGATTTGGTCAGGATTTTTCCCGAGTTCTTCAATTGTGGCGTATTCAGTCATGTTCATTTTCTTGAGGAACTCTTCGGCCTCTTCGGCGGTGATCGGTTTTCTAAGAGGAAACGCTTATGTTTGTTCCTGGCCAGCTCTTTTAGATTGAGGTATCCTTCAGGAGTTTGCTTCGATTGCTTCCCCTGTGATCTCTTTTCCTTTGTATGTTACTACCGTCTTGTTGTAATTTCAAGGAACGACAGTAGTATTCTTCATGGGAAACCACGGGCTCATTCAGCCTTGGTGAAATTTTTTTTCCCCCGCGCCACATATGTCCCCTTTTGCACGTACATTTTTGGGTTGTTTATCACTACTTTGTTGAATTGTAATCTCTTGGGAGGACTTAACACGCATTGTTCATGCCTGGGTACCCTAGGGATGTAAAGAACAACGTCTTTAGAGGGTCCCTTTTTTGTCTTGGCTTCAGCCTTCCCCGCGGCTTGAGGGACGAGGTTACTCTTATTTATTTCCTTGGCTGGCTTGGGTGCTGCCTTGGGCTTTTTCTATACATTTGCGATGGCGATGATAACTTTTAAAGCTGGATCAAAATCCTGGTCCTCGCAAATCATGCCAATGACGGGCCCATTATTGTGAGTGGGCAATGGGTTGTTCGTCCCATTGGGAGCCTATTAATCCCTTAACACTACCTTCTTTTGTTCTATAAGGCTCTCCAAAGCTCGTTTGAGGGTCCAACAATCCTCCGTGTCGTGCTTTCTGCTCCGGAGTGTAAGCACAATTGGTACCCCGTTTGTATGATGGTGATTGTGGATTTTGCCCGTTTGGAGGTACGGGCTGCAGGAGTCCCATCTGGATCAGCTTCGCCAACAAGCTTGAATATGACTCCCCAATAGGAGTGAAGTTAAACCTCCTCGGTGGTTCCCGGGGGTAGGTGTTGTATGGATAGTTGTTTTGAGGAAGGCGTGGATTATATGGAGCTGGGGGAAAATGGTTATTTCTTGGGGGTGGAGCTCTGTTCTGGTTGTATTGTTGTTGCGGCCTGGGATGTGGCTGAGCGTTCATCACCGCATAAGGAAAATGGGAAGTAGTATAAGTTGCATCTTGGTGAGGATAGTAGTGTTGGGAAGTTTTGGAGAATGGACCTGGGTACTGCCGAGAATTCCTGACATCGGAAGCCATCATGGCCCATTCTTCTTTCTTCTTTTTGTTGGCTGCGCTCCCGGATCCGTTTTGGATGGCCTGGGAGGTTGCTCTTATGGCCGACTGGCTCAAGATACGACCGGTCTTTAGGCCATTGTCAACCATTTCTCCAATTTTGATTGCTTCCGCAAATGGTTTGCCCATGGCGGACATCATATTTTTGAAGTAATCAGCTTCCTGTGCTTGTAGAAAAACACTGACAATTTCGACCTCATCCATAGGAGGTTTGACCCTGGAAGTCTGCTCACGCCACTTAATAGCGTATTCTCTGAAACTTTCTGAGGATTTCTTTTTAAGATTGGATAGAGAGTTTCCATCTGGAGCGATATCCACGTTGTATTGGAATTGTCGAACAAAGTCCCGGGCCAGGTCGTCCCATATGTGCCAGCGGGATATATCCTGATCCATGTACCATTCTGATGCAATCCCTGTCAAACTTTCTCCAAAATATGCCATGAGAAGTTCCTCTTTCCCACATGCTCCCCGAAGCTGATTGCAATACATTTTCAGATGAGCTATGGGGTCCCTATGCCCGTAATATTTCTCGAACTTGGGGGTTTAAAACCCGAGAGGCAAGTGGACATTCGGGAACATGCACAAGTATGCATAGAAGATGCTTTTTTGCCCGCTCAGCCCCTGTATATTCTTGAGGCTCTGTTCAATACTCTTCATTTTTCGAGCCATTTCTTCGTGCTCGGGGCTTTTCTGTTCTTGTCCCAACGTGACCTCATACTGAGGTTGTTGGGGGTATGAATTGGGAGTAACATAAGTGGTGTCCGGATGGAAGGACGGTGTTTGGAATGTGAAGGCTGGTGGATCGAAGCTTGGCCCAGAGATAGTCGGTGGAGCCGTGGCAGAGATTGGCGGTGCAGTGAAGATGTTGGAAGACACACCGGAAAACAGGGCCTGGGGGCGAACCTCATAAGGCCTTCTGGCAAAGTGAGCCGACATAGTTGGATATCCGAATGGCGTGGTCGGGTAACTTATAGGGATATTGGAGGTTCCACCTGTTCTGGGGATTATCTTTGGGAAACCCGAGATGGTACTGGGTGGTTCCCTACCATTGGACCATGCGTCCCACATTTCCAACATGCGGCAACACAGAATCCTATTTTCTTGACCTGTGGCTGACTCAGATGTTGGAATGGCCGGATTCGGGTCCTCCACGAAAGATTTGACGATTGATAAGTGACTTACGGATGTCATTTTTATGCTCCCTTTTGATCTAGTAAAGTAAGGATGGGAAGCCAGGTTACCGCAAAACCAACCACCTAAAAACACCTCTTTTCGAGAGCAAACCACAAAACGTTAGGTTGAAGCATTTATCATATAGGGAATCGCACGTTTGGGGTATGCAATGCACCTAGGCAATTAAACGCTTTCTATATGTTTTGTAACAATTGTGTGTTTCATCCCGGCTTCAGATTTGAACTTTCCCCTTTTTTTTATTCTATTCTCTTCCTTTCGTTTTTCTCTGTCAGGTTATCACTCTTTTCTTTCTTTTATTTTTTTCTACTTTTCTGTTCCTTATTTGGATTTCTTTTCTAAAGGTCATGATCGAATCCTATATGGATTGCCTACGTATCGCGGCGCCACGTGAATCAGATCATCACGTAGTTCAAGGGATAAATCCGAAGGAAGGAAATAAATATTTTTCTAAAACTTCATTCATTAGATAAAATACTTCCGGTTACAAAAAATTTTAGCCCACTTTTGGGAAGTTTGAAATTACAAAATAGACTTGACACATACTTTCTTGGAAATGTAAAAACTAAAGTGGACTTAGACAGGACTACATTAAGAAAATGAAATACAGACTCGAAAAACATCAAAAATACATCAGTGCTTCCATTGCTCCAGGGACCAGTGGGGCATCATTCGGCCTTGCCACGGGCCTGCGTGCTATATCTTGCTGGAGACGGTAAAGGTCGTCCATTGTCTTATGGACGAAGATCATAACTGCTGAGAAGAAGGTGGTCCGAGTCATATCTTCGCATTCCTGGCATTTGGTGACAATGTAATCAGCTATCTCTCAGACCCTTTGCTTGATGATACCTTTTTCCTGAAGTAGACGCCCGATCTGCTGAGATCTTGCCTCTAAAGTCTGGGCGTCTTTGCGACTCTGCTCTTGCCATTGTTGCAATTGTTCTGCCAACTGAGCTATCATGGCGTAGCACTGTCCCTCTCTATCTTAAATTTTTTTTTCTTGTTTGGCCATTTCGTTTTCAAAGGTGGCCATTCTTTCTCTCAAACCCAGAACTTCTTGGTCATGCTTTCTCTTCAGTTTTTGCACGAATTCTGCTCTTTCTTCTGCATTCTTTGCCAACTTTGCTTGAGCTCGGGTTAAATCCTCTTCGGCTTTGTCCAGGTCATCACTGTAGCTACATAACTTTTGCCTGAGATTGGTGACAAGTCTTTCGTCAGCTTTGCTCCTCTCAGGGTTTTCAATGGCTATCCTCATTTTCTGGATTTGAGCCTGGAGGGCCTCGTTTTCTTTGTTCAACCTGTTTCCTTCCCCTTCGGCTGCAACAGTTTTTAAAGTGTTTTCAAATTTGAGCTCCCTGATTTGGTCCTCAAGTTTACTTATTGTAGCCCGGTAATTTTTTCCTTTTCTAACCAACCCCAGTGTTCTTGTGTCTGCTCAGTAAAATGCTGCACGTGAGGTCTTTTCGCAGGTCGCTCTGTGTCCAGGTGTTCTCTGCCTTTTCTACCATACCAATAAACATAGGCTGGCTCTACCTCCTCTTTGGATAAGTTTCTTACCCGAGTCTGAGGTTCTAGAAATCTGCATTGGTTCCAAATCTGGCGGACCCTGTCTTCTGGAAATGCATCTCTCGGACATAGCTCAATGGATTGTTGGCTTAGGTCCTCATCAAGTGGAACGCCCTGTTGTCTTCCCAACTGCCGTAGGACCCGATGTGGGGCATACGACTGAATGCTTCGCAGACCCATTAATAAATGATAGCACACTTTAGCTGACATATTGATAACCTCGTCGACAGAGAGCCACCCGAATGTCCACTCAATTCGGTCGGCAATTAAGGAACTTAAAAGCGAAAGCCAGGCCTCCGTGCCCTCATGAAATTTGTGGCCCCCTATCCGAGTACTGTGTTATTTGATGCAGTTTAAACCGGTCAAGCCATAATTCATGTAACCCGGGCGGTGACAAAGGTGCTCGATCATCCAGATTTGCAGGAGCAAGTTTCACCCTTCAAAGAACTTTCCCCCAGAATGGTAAATTGTCAGGGCGCGGTAGATCTCAGCCAAAATCATTGGTATAAGGGTACCGTTGGATTTCTTTATCATGAAGTCTGCCATTCTGACCAACCCGATGTCTATGAGTCCGTCGCTCCTTGGGCAAATTAGGGTGCCCAAGAATGCCACCACGAAATCTAGTCCTCGGCGGGTTTCCCATTTAGCCTGATTCCTTTGGTGAGTCAGGCCAGTGTTGTTAGCTTCATAACCCCGGGTTTCACGACCCGAAATCCCACCTTCAGGCCGTGACTGCATCTAACGTTGAACCCACTAGACAATCCAACGTATAAAATTACACTATCATCTTAATACGGAATTAACAGAAATAACTAGAAACAATTTATATTTTTTAACAACAAAAGTAGATAGATTTCGAGACTAAGTGATAATAACAAAATACAATACGTTGCAACAATCCCAGAACCTGGAGTCACTAACTCACAAACTGTCTATAAGAGTGCTAAATACAAAGTCTGAAGAAAATAATACATAAACTGTCTCAGATACTAGGAGATAAACAAGACAGGATAGAAAACATAGGGACAGACGAGACGTCAAGGCCCACGAACGTCTGCGGGTCTACCTCGAAATCTCCGGAGTGGACTGAAGGATACTCCCTCTAACGGTGTCCACTGGATCCGGCTGCGGGATCTGCACAACATAAAGAAGTGCAGGTGTAGTATCAGTACAACCGACCCCATGTACTGAGTAAGTGCCGAGCCTAACCTCGGCCGAAGTAGTGACGAGGCTAGACTTGACAACGATAATCTACCTGTACAGTTCTACAAGATATAGCACAGACAAACACAGGAATAACCAGATAAGCATGGGATACGGGAGAAGTTAATGGGGGTAACAAGTGAGAGATAAGAACAATTAATTAACACATAGGATAAAGCAAGAGAGAGAACTAACAAGAACACTAACGTAACAAGTATAAATACGAGCAATGTATGTAATGGCACGGCATCACCCTTCGTGCTTTTACTCTCTTCCTCACAATGCGATGTATGATATAAGATAATATAAATCATGGCACGGCATCACCCTTCGTGCTTTTACTCTCTTCCTCACAATGCAATGTATAATGTGAGGCAATATAAATCATGGCACGACATCAACCCTCGTGCTTTTAATCAATGTGAATCATGGCACAGCATCAACCTTCGTGCTTTTACTCTCTTCCTCACTATGCATGTTATGATGTAATCAATGTAAATCATGGCACGACATCACCCTTAGTGCTTTACACTCTCCCTCACCAAAACAATGACAAATATCAAATGGCAAGGAATGTAGCATAGTGGAAATACACATCATAATCACCCAGCAAGGGGAA